>VXBA01000305.1:69264-116121 GCA_013399895.1 Serilophus lunatus
ACCCATCCCGGGCCCCCCCCCCCCCCCCAGCCAGCAATTCCTGCCCCAGATCCCATCTCTCCTGCCCTCTGGCAGTGGGAAGCCATTCCCTGGGGCCTGTCCCTCCAGCCCTTGGCCCCAGTCCCTCTCCAGCTCTCCTGGAGCCCCTTCAGGCTCTGCCAGGGGCTCCAAGCTCTCCCTGGATCCTTCCCTTCTCCAGGGGAACATTCCCAGCTCTCCCAGCCTGGCTCCAGAGGGGCTCCAGCCCTGGAGCAGCTCCGGGGCTCCTCTGGATTTGCTCCAGCAGCTCCAGCAGCTCCTGCTGTTGCTCCCCAGAGCTGGAGGCAGAATCCCAGGGGGGTCTCACCTGAGGGGCAGAGGGGCACAATGCCCCCTCCCCAGCTGTGGGATCAGCCCAGGGCAGGGGGGGCTTTGGGGCTCCAGGGGCACCATCCCCTCTCTGGTCAGGGCTGGGCTTGGCTGGACCCCGAGGCATCAAAGGAGCCTTGAACACGTTGCCAGTGTGGGTTTGCAGCCTGAGATCCCTTCATTTCTCCAGCATTCCTGGTTTGGACACCAGAGCTCCCAGTCCTCCCAAACTGGGCAGGGTTTGAGAGGAGTGAGGCAGAACAGAGCACAGGGAGTTCTTCCCCCCCCAAACCCTCACAGTGCAGACAGACCCTCAGCAAACCCACACCAGGCAGGAGGAGCTCGGGGGTCCCTGTCAAACAGCAATTCCATTTGTGGGGAACCCAGGGATTTACCTTTCATCAAGTGACCACTGAGAGCTGCCAGGTGACACCAATGTCACACAGGCACCAAAGCCCTTCCCAGCATCTGCTGGGGCTGCTGTGCTGCCATGTCCTGGTCTAGCAAATGACAGCTCATGTTCCAAACGAGGAATGGCTCTGTCCCCACATGGATCTCGCCCTGCCCTGGAGAGATGGCTCAGCAGCACACCTCAGCCTGGCCAGTAATTCCCAAAATTCCCTTTGGGAACACAGGCCCTGGGCTATGAAGCCCTTCCCAGGGGGTTCCCATCCCTTTGTGCTATAGAGACCACGGGAAACTCTGCTTGGAAAGGCTGTTCTGGAGCAGAGACTCCAAAAAATGGGAAAGGAAACTGAGAAAGGGAGACAGAGGGACCTGCCCATGGATAAGCAGGAATTGTGTCATCCCTGTGGCTCCAGCACTGCCTTGGGACCCTTGGAATGGGAACTGACTTTGGAATTCCAGCCTCTCACCTGCCTTTTCCCCTTTTCTGGCATCTGCCCAGCTGCAGTTCCGAGGAGCCCCTGGTGCTGAGTGAGCCAAGGGAAGGATGAGGAGCTGCCCCTGCCTCCCACTGCCCTGGGCTGTGCCTGTGGATGTGGATCCTCCTGGATGACTCTGGATCCACAGGGACAGCCCTGGCACCCAGAACCTGCCCAGATCCTCTGCAGTGGGGGGTGATGGAGCCAGAGCTGCAGCAAAGAGGGGGAGGGGAAGATCCTTTTGGGAATTCCAATGGATTCACAGCCTTTCAAGCACCTCTGCATCCCCTCATTGGTGACATTCCTCAGCCCTTCACGAGGAAGCAAAGCCTTGTATAAATGTATATCAAAATACAGATCTTTCAGACATATCTAACAGTTGTGGCTGTGGAGGGAGAGAGAAGCAGAAGGAAAGGGGGAAGGCCTTGGATCAGGATCCAGCCCAACGAGCATCTGAAGCACGTACCAACCATGCCAACTCCTCTGCCAGCCTGGCATTAACATCAGGAAAAACCTGGCAGCACGAATGGGCCTCAATGACCTTAAAATGACATTAATTTGTTGCAGCTTCATAAGGCACATTTCAATTATTGCCCATTTTTTAACACCACCGTGGCAACCAGAAGCCTGTCAGCATTGGCTGATTGGGGATGTGATGTAATTATCATCAAGCCTCAGTAAAGGATTTTAAATTAAAGACAACTTGGTCTGTAAATACTTTGTGTCGAGATCATTGTTCTCCTTTCCTAATGGCTTTTGGCACAGGCCTTGTCAGTGGTTTATTGTACAACCCCGTGGCTGTGACAGTGTCTCCTATGAATAAATCATACACTTCACTAAGCACCAGACGATGGCAAAATGCAACAGCAGATGAAATAAGCAATAAAGAACCATTACAGCTGCCTGTTCTCCTCTGCAGGTTTACATCACCAGCTGATTTAATTTCCTCCCTGGAAAGGCACAGCTCCCTGCGACACCTCCCTGCAACGAAGTCACGAACGTTCCCACGGCCACCAAGGAAAAGTGGGGCACCTGCCTGGCTCTGAGGAGGTTCCTCCCCCTGTGCTGCTGGTCCTGCATCTTGTTTGTGCTGCTGGGGCACAAAAGGGGGATTCAGCGAGGAGGAAATGGCTTGGGCACGGTGCTGCCCCAGCTGGGAGATGCTGGACCTGAGCACACAAAGGAAAGGAGCACCAAGGACACCCAGAGGGTGGGTGGGCACTGCCCAGGCTCCCCAGGGAATGGGCACATTCCCAAGGCTGCCAGAGCTCCAGGAGGGCTGGGATGATCCTCTGGGACAGGGGGGGATGGATTGGTGGGGGGTCTGTGCAGGGCTGGGGTTGGAGGGAGGGTCCCTGGGGGTCCCTCCCAGCTCAGTGGGTTCTGTGACCATGGGCCACATGTGCGCTGGTGCTCTGGGCTGGCCCAACCTGCTGCTGGAGGTGGAAAATGTGAGGTGGGAGGAGAAGCTGTGCCCAGAGCTCAGGAGCTCAGTGTTCAGCCCCAGCTGGAGCCTCCTGCACATCAGGACAACATCCTTCACAGAGTGATCTGCCCCTGGAATGGGCTGATGGTGGGGCAGTCTCTATCCCTGGGGGGGGTTTCTGTTCCATTAATCCAAAACCAAGAGCCTCAGCTGCCGTAAAACAGGGACAGTTTCACTTTAGAGCTGGACCCTGATCCTCTGACACCTGCTTGGGGTCTGTCCCAACATCCGAGGTGACCCCAGATATCATTTCAGCCCTGACCTTGCTCATCATTCTCCAGTCTGGAGCCACCCCCCTCCCACCTTGTTCCAGGGTCCCCTGGAGAAACCAGGGAGAGGAAAAGGGGCTGTGATTTTCTTCCCTAAAAATGGACATTGGATTCTAAAGATGCTGATTTTGGCCCAGAAAATAGAGGATTTTTCCACAAAAACTGAGTTTTTAGACCACAAAAATTCAGATTTTAGTTCTGAAAATGAGGGATTTTCCCTTAAAAATGTGGGTTTAGACCCTAAAAAGGTGATTTTTCTCCCCTAGAAACTAAATTTGGACCCTAAAAAATGCGGATTTTGACCCTGAAAATGTGGAATTAGGGCCTCAAAATGGATACTTTACACCCCAAAAATGTGGATTTTGCCCCTGGAATTCTCTGCAATCCCTGCCAGGAGGGGGGAGCCGGGGGGAGTCGGGCTCTGCTCCCCAAAAACAAGGGCCAGGAGGAGAGGGAACGGCCTCAGGCTGGGCCAGGGGGGTTAAATGAGATATTGGGAACAATTCCTGCCTGGGAAGGGCTGCCCAGCCCTGGCCCAGGTGGTGGATCCCCATCCCTGGGGCATTTAATGCCCTGGGCCATGGAGCAGGGATGGCCTTGGCAGCAGCTCCTCTGCACTGGGATGGTTGTTCGGGGCCCTTTTTAAAGAGCTGAACTCCTCTTTTCCCATTAGGCCTTGTTTCCCAAGGGATCTTTCCTCCCAGATCTGACTTTACTGCACTCTGCCCTATGGAAGGTGGGTCTCCCCTTGGTTTTGGGAGGTTTTTCTCTTTTTTTATTCCGTTTTCTGCACTTTTTATTCTTGCATTCCCTTCCTAGAGCTCCTGACCTCTGTGTTTCATGGCCACACTCACAAGGTCCTTCTGCCCTCCTCTTCCCAGCCACTTGTCCAGGATCAAAGCTGGATTATCCCACTTTCTTCTCCCAAATTCCATGTTTGAATATTGTCTCTATCACCTCTTCCTGGCTGGCTCAACAGCCCTTCGACCCCATCCCCAGGGCTGGAAATCTCTGCAGGATTTCAGGCTTCAGGAAAGCCAGAGGATCTGGAGAGGGATTCCTCAAGCAGCAATTTGTTTTCAGGAGGGCCATGGACAAAGGCAGCTCCAGGAATCCTTTCCCTCTGGGCTCTTGCCTGGAAAAAACCCCCAGAAAATTCCCACAGTTTTGCTCTACAACCTAAGGATAGTCATTTTAAATTATTTTTAATTGTGCAGAATAATTGATTTTTAATTGTGCAGATCCTTGCAAGCCTGAGAACCCAAAATGTTGGTTTATGGAGATATTGCAGAACTGAGAAGGGTTTTTGGGGGGGCTGAGGGGGAGGGTTGCCTGGTACCAGTGTGAGGGTTAACAACCCAGCTCCCACAAGGATTATCCTGGGAAACCCTTCACCATCTGGTTATATCAGCAAGAAATGAATCCCCCTCAGAGCCAACTCTTTTCTCCCCTTACATTTAAGAGGTACTTTTAAAACAAGCAGTGGTTGTGTGGCCAAGGCTTTCTGGAGAGGGAGGTGGGAATGGAAGAGAGGAAATCTCAGTTCCTGCTCCAGCACCTGTAGCTTGGATCCTTTTCCCACCACAATAAAAAAATAAAGACTCCAACGAGGAACAACCACTGGGGAGTAAGAGCTGAGGCTGAGCTGTGCCAGGGACCTGGTCTGGGGCTTTGGAGAAATCACTTTGTCTCTCTGGATGCAGCTGGAATTGGGCTGGACATGACCCATCCCAGAAACCTCCACGTCCTGGGATCATCCCAGAGCAGGAAAGGGGGAATTCTGCCCCTCTGACCACACCTGGAATCTGCCTCTGGATCTGGGAACAGCAGCAGGAGGATGTGGAGCTGCTGGAGCAATTCCAGAGGAGGCAACAGGATGAGCAGAGGGAGCAGCTCTGCTGGGAGGGAGGGATGGGAGAGCTGGGATTGTCCAGCTGGAGAGGAGAAGCTTTGGAATGACCAAATTGTGGCCTCCAGGAGCTGAAGGAGCCCCAGGAAACATGGAGAGAGACTTGGGAATGGGCTGGAGGGACAGGCCCCAGGGAATGGCTTCCCACTGCCAGAGGGCAGGAGAGATGGGATCTGGGGCAGGAATTGCTGGCTGGGAGGGTGGGGAGGCCCTGGGATGGATTTCCCAGAGAAGCTGTGGCTGCCCCTGGATCCCTGGCAGTGTCCAAGGGCAGGGGGGGATCCCTGGCACAGGGGGCGGGGTCCCTGCCCGGGGCAGGGGGGGAACTGGATGAACTTTTTTATCCCTTCCAAATTATTCCACAATTCCATGAACTGAAGCCCTGCTCTGCACAGGTAACACGTTATTTCATGACCAATAAGTGCCATGAAAGTGCCCAAAAACTGAATTACTGGAAACACCAGGATTTGGCACAAATCCTTGGAGGAAAAATTCCACATTGGAAATGTCCATACAGGACTCAGGGGGGAGAGGAAAGGCAGAACCTCCAATGGCCACGTTTTAAAAACAGAGGAATGTTTTTAGGCACAATTTGTAGTTTCTCTTGCCCTTCCCTGGTGTTTCCAGCATAAAAGTGTGATCTCCATCTCCCACAGCAGAGATCACAAACAGGAGCTGCCAACAGGAGAACTGGGAACTTCTGGGAGACAACCTTGCAACTCCCCAGTTTATGCCTCAATCCAGCAGCTCCAGCTGGAAAACAACCACAAAGAAAACAATGAAAACTTACACCAACCCTTAATGCATTTTCTATTCTGGGTGGCAAAACAGGAGGCAAAGCCAGAGAGTTCCTGCTCTTGAAAATTGTGTCTGTTGTGACATAAACTTATAAATTTTTAAGAGCATCTCATGTAGTTATGAGGCAGCAAACACAGAAAGTGCATCTGGCAGAAGGCTCTGAAAGGCAGAAAGGAGGGAAAAAACTCTGCTCCCTGTTTCAGTGCCTGCTCCCAGAGCTGTAGGAGGTCAGGGATATCAAAGGGATATTGGCTTCCTTCTCAATCCCAATTCTAATATTAATTGTCCTTTAGGATACTGGGATCTGAGGATGGAGGGGATTCATTATTAAATGATAAATTGTGCATGAAGTGGCATAAACCAGAAATCTCTGGCTGCTTGAAAGGCTTTTCACATGATTTTCAGTCCCAAGATTAACTGGTGAAGGAAATCACATTTGGAGAGTCCTTTGCAGCAGTGGAATGGGTGAATCCCAATTCTATGGGAATCCCTTAATGGCTGGAGCCCCTCTGGAGCCAGGCTGGGAGAGCTGGGAATGTTCCCCTGGAGAAGGGAAGGATCCAGGGAGAGCTCGGAGCCCCTGGCAGAGCCTGAAGGGGCTCCAGGAGAGCTGGAGAGGGACTGGGGCCAAGGGCTGGAGGGACAGGAACAGGGAATGGCTTCCCACTGCCAGAGGGCAGGAGAGATGGGATCTGGGGCAGGAATTGCTGGCTGGGAGGGTGGGGAGGCCCTGGGATGGATTTCCCAGAGAAGCTGTGGCTGCCCCTGGATCCCTGGCAGTGTCCAAGGGCAGGGTGGGATCCCTGGCACAGGGGGAGGGGTCCCTGCCCAGGGCAGGGGTGGGATGGATGGGCTTTGAGGTCCCTCCAGCCCAAACCATTCTGAGATTCTGTGAATACAGAACTTTTCTGTTTGATTTTCTTCTATTTGGGATTTCAATTTGAAATTCCAACTGTGGCACAAAACCTCTCTTCCAAGTCCTGTTGGGTGCTGACCTGGAGGCCTCTTGTCCCTCCCTTCCCAGCCATTCCCAGAACTGCTGCCAGCTCCTGCCCTGCCCTCTGCCTGCCCTGTCCCCAGCCTGGCTCTGCCCCCTTGGCACCACATGGACTCTTTTTCTTCCAGGACACTGGGATCACATCCCTGTCAAGATCAGCTGCTGGGGCTCAGCATTTGTGATGCTTTAGGAGCTTCAGGAGCTCCAAATGCTCCTGAACACCAAGTCCTGGGGGATAAATCTTCCCCTCTTCACCTGCCTCCATCCTCCCTTTAACTGCTCACTCAGAGCTCCTTATCCATATTCCAAACTCCCTCTCATTCCTTCCCCACCAATTTTTGGGCACAGCTTACCTCAGGAAGATCTCTGCCTCTTTAGGCACCTAATGACCTTCACAATGTGCCCACACTCCCTTTATGCTCCTCCTTTCCAGGGACAGCCTTTCTATTCTATTGTTTTCACCTCAGTGGTTTTTAACTGATCCCAGGATCTGTGGTATCCAACTTCCTTAGGAGTCCAGGCTGTTGTAACTCACACAGACACCTGGCACACACTGTTACACCTCCCCCAGCTCTGCTCCCACCCCACCAAACCAGCCCAGCCTGCTCTTTCCAAGGAGAAATGCTTCCCAGGGAATTTGGGAAGACAATTCCATGGGTTTCTCATCCCCATTCAGTGGCTCTGTGCTCCCTCTGGACACATCCCTTGCTATGAATAAGCCTGGACCCATAAATCCTGCTCAGTGGTGCTGGAGCTGCTGAGCACACAGATGTCACATTTGGAAGCTGCTTCTCTTATCCAGGAGGGCCAGGAGCCTCAGTTTTAGGTCTGCAAACCTCTGAAGCATCACCAATTCCTTCCCCAGGCAGCTGAGGTTTTACAGGAGCGTTTTCCCCTGGCTTTGGCACTGTCTGGCAACACCTGGAGCTGCAGACCTGGAGCTCCAACATCACCTGAGTCATTTTGTGTGAACACACAGGGAAACCTCCCTGGAATCCCAGCTCAGAGGCCAGACCTGCCTTGTGAAATGGGCTCTGCATCACCAGCTCAGGCATTTGGCTCTGCATGTCCTGCAATTCCCATCAGCAAACACTCCAAGCCATTAAGTTTGTTGGACTAAATAAAGGCTTGGCTCTGCAAAGCCACTGCCATCACATATTCCCTGCCTACACACCCTGTTCATTAACAGGTTGAACTGCAAGATTCCCAGGAAAGGGCTGGAATCCAGGATGTTTCACAAAGAAAAGAGCTGTTCCCAATTCCCATTCCAGAGCCAGTTACAAAACCATGGATATTTCCATTTTTATTTGGTTTTGGTACCTGTCAGAGCTGCAGCAGAGAAAACTACCTAAGCTGGCTTAAAAGTTGGCTTTGTAAATCCTGACTGAGGACTGAGTCTGACCTCACCTTTGGAAACAAGGGGATCCTTGGCCTCAGACAGGTTTTCATTCCCACTGAGAGGAGCTGAGCAGGTGAACAGACAGTGCTGCCAATGAACTGCTCAGGGGATGGTTCTTCCTGCACAAAGATCCTGGAAAAAAATGAAACAGAGAATCCCAGAATCATCCAGGTTGGGAAAACGCCCTGAGAGCATCCAGTCCAACCACCCCCAGCCCTGCCAAGGCCACCTCTGACCACGTCCCCAAGTGTCACATCCACAGGGACTGAAATCCCTCCAGGGATGGGGATCCACCACCTGTGCCAGGGCTGGACAGCCCTTCCCAGCAGGAATTATCCCAATATCCCATTTAACCCCCCCTGGCCCAGCCTGAGGCCGTTCCCTCTCCTCCTGGCCCTTGTTCCCTGGGAGCAGAGCCCGACCCCCCCCGGCTCCCCCCTCCTGGCAGGGATTGCAGAGAATTCCAGGGGCCCCCTGAGCCTCCTTTGCTCCAGGATGAGCCCCCCCAGCTCCCCCAGCCCCTGCCCAGCTCCCTGCCCTGCCCTGCACACCCTCCAGCCCCTCTGGGTCCTTCTTGTCCTGAGATGTCCCAGCACAGGGGACACCAGTGGCAAGTGGTGGGTCCAGGACCACCAGCCAAGAGTGGGGAGAGTGGATGCTCGAGGTGGAGCCTGGGAATTGTTCCTTTGGGCCACCAGCTCCCCTGGGAATCAGCCCCAGTCCAGTCAGGCTGCTCTGACTCCAACTCTCCCAGAGATGTTGGGATCACATTCCCTGATTTCTCGAGCCTGAGCTCCAGGGAGCAGCTCCCACAGATGAAGAACTTGCCAAACTGTGCTCCCAGGGGAGGGCTCCTGCTCCCAGTTGGCCACTGGAAGGTCCCCAGGCCCAGTGCACTCGGGATGTCCCAAATTAACACCCTTGGCACGTGCTCCACTTAATCCCAACCTCCAGGAGCAATAAAGGCATCATTTGCATTATTACCAACACATACAATTTGGAGGCATGTTTGGATATGAATCTGACATGAGAGCTTTAGTAAGTTAATGAGCTAATTGCTAAACATACTAATTGATTTTTAATTACAGAGAGTGAAGCTCGTGGCAGAGCCAAGACTGGCAGATTTCTCTGTCATTAGAGAACAAAAGGAACTTCAGCAAAGCTTCAGCATCCCCAGGCCCCAGTGTGTCCTGTTTTCTGCACCTCTTCCTCCAAGTCCTTTAAAAGCTCATCAACATTTCCCCATCCCTCATTTCCTTGTTATTTTGGGGATCTTCATTCATAAAAGAAAAAGCTTAAATCACACCAGGAAAAAGATATTTGCCCAAACTGTTTTATGCTGGGAGGAGTTGAACTAGATGATCTTTAAGGGCCCTTCCAAGCCAAACCATTCCATAGTTCTATAAATACAAATTCAGGGCCTAAAC
The DNA here is from genome assembly GCA_013399895.1 of Serilophus lunatus. Lineage (NCBI taxonomy): Eukaryota > Metazoa > Chordata > Aves > Passeriformes > Eurylaimidae > Serilophus > Serilophus lunatus. Next base: position 78,782 of record VXBA01000305.1, read on the forward strand.
CATTCACCTCCATGGATCTGACACCAGGATTGGCTTCATGTCCAGTTTAATTTAAGCTTGACCCACTCAGGACCACAGATATTCATCCTTTATTCATCTCCACCTCCCGTGCACATCCCCCCAGGAGCTGGAGGTGCAGCTCCTTGGAAAAGCACATTCCAAGTCTCCAGAAGTTTGGGCACTGTCCCAGAAGCTGCTGTGAGCACTGAGGTGCCTGAAGAACTTTCCTTCCCATCCTTCAGACCAGCCTGGAGGAGGGAAGACTCAAGGGGCAGGTCGCCCTCCGGGAAGAAAGGCAGGGAAATGCCGGGACTGACATGGAAAAGCCTCCAGGGATGTGTTCTGGGCACAGTGGATCTCCACAGCCCCCAGGGACAGGGATGGGGAGGAGCCGACCAGCAGCTGAATCCCAAACATGACTGAGAGGACACTGGCTGGTGGGCAGTGCCAGGAGCACCTGATCCTTGACTGATCCCTGCTGGAGGAAATCCGTGCCACGTTCTGTGGGATCATGGAATGATTAAAGGGGAAAAGCCCCCTCAGGCCATGGAGTCCAAGCACCCCCAGCCCTGCCAAGGCCACCCCTGCCCATGTCCCCAAGGGCCACATCCACAGGGCTTGGAATCCCCCCAGGGATGGGGATCCAGCCCTGGAGCCTGTTCCCATGCCTGACCTCCCTCTCCATGAAGGCATTTCCCCAATCTCCAACCTCAACCTCCCCTGGTGCAGCTTGAGGCCATTTCCACTCATCCTGCCTCTCGTTTCCCAGGAGCAGAGCCCAGCCCCAAGGATTCCATGACCTCCTCTCCTGGGAAAGCAAGATGTGACCTCACGTGGGGGTGAATCATCTTGTTCCTGGCCCACAGGAAAGGGACAACTTTTGGAATTCACTGCAGGACAGGGAACTTCCAGCAGCACAGCCTCACCCCCTGAGGGACGTGGGGACACACAGCTCTCCTCAGAGCTACCCTGGAATTATTTAAAAGGATTGAAATCACCCCAGAAACCCATCAGCTGCTCTCAGATCAGTCTCTATTACTTATAAATCCCCTTTTTTATGTGCCACCAGTATCTTGGGGACCACAAGCCCATCTTTGTGCCTCCTCTGCCTTGGAATTCACCCCAGTGAGTGAGAACAAGACTCTCAGTTCATGCTCCTCACGCTGGAAATTCTCCCTTGAACTGTCACTGACACAAGAAACCCTTATTTTAAAAAAGCTCCAAGGCTTTTGCCTTGCTCTGTGTGCATTTGACCATGAGATGCCACATTATTTTCTGTAGCTGTTCAGCAGCTCCCTGGACCCAGGGCACGAGGACAGTTCCAGGAGCAAAGGCAGCTTTGGATCTGCAGGAGGGACCCGAAGCAGAACATCTGCTCCACCACCTCCCACCAAAGCCTGGGAGTCTGTTCATCCCAGGACAAAAGGAAATGCTCCACTTCCCTGTGATGGACTGGAGAGGAGAGTCAGAGCCAGGAAGGATCCTCCTGGGCCTGGGAAGGGGGGAGGAGAGTCCAGGACAGCCAGGCTGTGCTGCAGGACTGGGGCTGCAAGGGGTTCCAGGCTTGACTCAGCCCTGGTTTGGAGATGAGCCCGGCTCTGGCTCCCCCACGAGAGGGGCAGTGGATCAGAGGGAAGGTGGGAGCAGCTTCCCATGGTTCTGGCTGAGGAGAACCCACCCTGAGAGTCCCTGTGTGCTCCACTGCCCCGTGGGACCCCCAGCGACAGGCATGAACTCCCCGGGGCAGGAGCTCTGACACAGGAGAGGGGGGAGGATTGCTCTGGGCTTGAGCGATTTCAGGGAAAACATGTGCCAAGAGTCTCATGCTAAACACTGAGAGAGCTGCCAAGGGGTCTGACACAGCCAGAACCGGTGCAGGGCAGCAGCCTCTGGCAATAAAGATGCCATTCTCCTCGGGGTGCGAAACCACTGGGGGGGTGGGAGCATCTCTGGGCCAGCAGGGGACTCCTCAGAGAGGGCAGGAGCCCCCGAGCAGCTCCCACAGCCCAAGTCTCAGTTTCCTTAACCCTCCTCAGTGTTGCTCCAAGCTGTGTCCTCCCTCCATCCCAGTTACCCTAAAGATGAGCTTTGGGATGGGACACGGGGGCTCTTCTCCTCCCTCGTTATTTCTGGGTGATCACAGAAATGTTTCAGCCCAGACACCACAGTGGGGCAAAGCCCTGAGTGTCCATCCCTTTCCCACCCACCAGCTGGACTCTTGCTGGCCCAGAGCAGCCACAGGTTTGGCAAATTCCTGCTTGAGGAAATTCCGGCTTTCCCACAGGACAAAGCCAATCCCCTCCTGATGGAGATGTGCCATTTGACACTTCAAGCCAGCAGTGAACAATGTCAGCAGGAATTTGGGGGTCTGATGTCTCTGTGACCAAGCCAACGAAAGGACTGGCATGTGTCCTGCTCCAAAAGAACCAGGTATCCTGGAGGAGGAGTCCTGGCATCTCTTGGATGGGGGGAAAGCCTGATTTTCACAGATCATGGAATAGAACCATGGAGGGTTTGGGTGGGATTAAAGCCCCTCTCATCCCACCCCTGCCCCGGGCAGGGACCCCTCCCCCTGTGCCAGGGATCCCACCCTGCCCTTGGACACTGCCAGGGATCCAGGGGCAGCCACAGCTTCTCTGGGAAATCCATCCCAGGGCCTCCCCACCCTCCCAGCCAGCAATTCCTGCCCCAGATCCCATCTCTCCTGCCCTCTGGCAGTGGGAAGCCATTCCCTGGGGCCTGTCCCTCCAGCCCTTGGCCCCAGTCCCTCTTGGAGTCTGTTTAGGTACAAACCCACTTCGTTCCTCATTTTTTGGCCACTCATCCTTCCCCAAGCTCTCCCAGTCTGGCTCCAGCCCTGATCCCAGCTGCGTTTCCCTGAGGCAGCATCCTGGGCCATGCAGGAGCAATGGGCTGTCCTGGCAAACCCCACACAGGGATTCTCTGCACGGGGGGGTCTCTTTGCTGGGAATTATGGACAAAACCAGCAGAGGAGTTTGCAGCTGGCAACAGGGAAAGCAGCTCTGTGTGACCTGAAAACAAACCATTTCTGCCACTTGCTGGTGCCACGTGCAAGAAATGAATCCCCTGACAATTCCCCTTCCAGGGGAACACGCCAGGTCTGGCGCAGCAGGAACCTCAGGCACCTGGGCACGGCTGTTTGTCACTCTGGGAGGAGGGAAAGTGCTGCTGGATGGGCTTTTTTAAGGCTGGAGTTGAAGAAAAATAAGCCTTTCTCCCTCTGCATCCCTCTGGTGAGGGTTGGAAGGATGAGCAGCAGCAGCTAAAGCAACGGGAACCTCCTGCAGCTTTGCTGTGGCAAACGAGCTGGAATATCCAGAGGAAGAGCAAAAGTGGGATGGCACTGCCCCCAGACCCTGTGCTGCCACAGCCAGGGACAGCAAAGCACCTCCCACCCGGAGCAATTCCCTGGTTTTCCTGAGAAACACGAGTGAAAGCAACAGTCCAGTGGATGCCTGTGGATTTTTGAGTCCACGAGCTCTTGGGAAAGTGGTGGCAACCCCTCACTGAGCAGCACCAGGGGGTGTTTTCTGCAGCCCCTCAACCCCTTCTCAGCTGCAGCTCTGCAGTGGGAAGGGAGATACTAGAGAGGAAATTAAAATTTGGGTGGGGGCAAGGGGGCAAAGCTGGCAGGGTCCCACCTGGAATCACGAGGTGAAGCTTTTTCACTGGCAAAACAAGAGTTAGTTCAGAAACCTTCAACAAAAACGGGATTTCCACCTCCAGGGAAATCCTTTTGCTTTCCTTTGTGGAAGACAGTTCCCTGACACTGGGTTTGTAAATAGGAATGGGGTCTTAGCGGGGTTTCTTCGCTGGTTTAGGTTTGCTTGCCTTGTTCCAGCTGTTCATTCTTTCTTTCCTTTCAGGACAAGCCTGTTTGGGCAGTGAGACCATCCCAGAGCACACCAGAGGAGCAGGGCCCCAGGGAATTCCAGCAATTCAGAGCAGCCACCAAAAAAAACCAGGAAAAAAACACCTTTAAATCCTTTTCTTGCTGAAATTCTGCCCCACGGCAATGGGAGCATTGGCTGGATTTAAAACCTGGGATTTCAGGTGCTAAAAGGCAGAACTTGGAATATTGAAGCTCTTGTGCCACACACAAGGTTTGTAGAGCAAGCAGAGCTGCCTTTACTGATGAATGAACTGCAGAGGGATTTACTGAGCCAAGGTCTGGGGCTCTTGGCTGAACTGCCAGGATTGCTCTTGGCTGGAGCTCTGGAGTGCCAGGATCCCTGCCAGGCTGCTGCCAAAAGCCAAGAGGTGAGGGATTAATGTGACCACTGGGATTGCTCTGCCAAGGCTCTTGGGAAAGGAGGGGATTGAGCTCCGTGGGGTGCAGCCAGGTGTCCCCATGGAGTATTGCACAGCTTTAGAGGGCAGGAAAGTAACACTGGTGAAGGAAGTCCCAGATGATTTCTTGGGAGGGAGGGATTTCCACCTGTTTTTTTAGAGAACTGAACCAGAAAAGACTTAAATATTGTCATTTTTTTCCATCAGCAGCACATGAATTTCATTATGCAGCTGCTAGAGAAATGACTGGGATTGCCAGGAAAGGATCCCACTGGACACCAGTCCCTGTTTGTCACAGGTGCCCAGGAGGATGGACAGCCCAAGCCACCAAAGCACCTCTCTGAAGGGTGTGTTTGTCCCAGGAAAAGAACATGGGCAGTCCAGGGTCTGAGGCTGGAGCAGCCAAAGCTCAAGGCTTGGGAAATGAAAAAGAGGAGACGAAGAAAGCTCAGGGAGGTTGGTGCTTTGGATCATGGTGATCCCTGGGTGTGAGGAATCAAATGTTCCCTCTGCAGAGCTGATGTAGCTGAGAATTCCACACTGAACACAGGCCCTGTGCCTTCACTGCCTAAAGGAACTCGAAAAATTGGTGTGGAAAAGCAATGAAGAAATGATCAAGGACTGGGAACCCGACTGGAGAGGAAATGTGATCCCACGGGACAGGGAGCTCCAGGGGAGGAGAAGGCCTGGAGAGGGGGATTCCCTGCCAGCCTGGGGAAGGCACAGCAGGAACATTCAATTGAGAAAGCAGCCTGGACATCTTGGAAGAGCTGGGAGCTGAGCCCACGCTTTTCCAGGGGGATGGAGCCTCCATCCAGGGTCGCCTTTCCAGCAGAGACACGAGGTCCCACGGATCCCTGGGGGAAGCTCCAACATACCCAGGGCACCAAGAGCACAGTCAGACACTCTGTCTCCTTCCTGGGCCCTGGGAAGATGTTTCCACAGGGGAATGATGCACTAAAGCAAGACAAGGGAAGGCTGGATGCTGGGACAGCCTGGCATCATTTGTCCTGCAGCTGCTGGAGGCTCTGTGTGGAACCACATCTGGATTTTCGAGTTCTAAGGCAGCCCCTGATCAATTCGGAGGCACAAGGCCCTGGGGAGGAGGCTGGAGACTGTTGATTGCACAGGGAGGGCTGTGCAGTGTCTCGGTGACACTCGGGTGACGATGGTGGCCCATCCAGCCCCTCAGTGAGGAAGGAAAATCATCAGGAATGGATTAAAGAGCCCAAGCAACAAGCTGAGAAACCAAGAGCAACAGAGGTGCCAAAACAGAGAGAACGATGGAATCAGGGAATCCCAGCATGGTTTGGGTTGGATGGGGCTCTAAAACCCATCCCATCCCACCCCCTGCCCTGGGCAGGGACACCTCCCACTATCCCAGGCTGCCCCAACCTGGCCTTGGACACTCCCAGGGATGAGGATTCCACAATCCCCCCACAGATGAGTGGGGGTGGGGGGCAAAGCCTTGAACAACTGTGAGCTGACTTCAAATTCAACGTGCAAACCCTCCCCACACCCCACTTCCAGGGGGGGAATATAACCTTGCCAGGCTTTCCCCACCTCTAACTCTGTTATTTTCTTTAGGATTTATTTAGCAATATCCCCCAAAACACATTAACTTATTCATCCCTGAGAAAAGGAATATGGAAACCCAGGTGCCAGCTCGTGATGCAGGAATACAAGGCAAGGTTGTTCGGTGGGGTTAGCCTGAATTCTCCTGCTTTAGGGAGTCGAGCCTGTGGAAGAACTGCAATGCTGAGGACAGTGCAGCAGTGGGAATCTGGCATTCCCACATTCCCGTGGTGTAAGATATTCAAAGTGCAGACTTACATTTATTAGCTGAAAGAGCAGAAGACTTTTGCATTTATAATAAACTGAAAATAATGGCATTGCTGATGTAAAAATTGCTTTCTACTGTACAGACCAAACCTGTTCTTGCTGTTTGGTTGTGCTCCTTAAAATGCATTGTTGACTTGAATATTCCTGGAGTTGTTCAAGGCTTGGGTGGATGGAGCCTGGAGCAACTTGGGATAGTGGAGGTGTCCCTGCCCATGGCAGTGGTGGCACTGGGTGGGCTTTAAGGTCCTTCCAACCCAACCCATTCCAGGGCTCTGTGATCCTACAACGATTCTGGGATATGAAACTTCCTGAGGAGCACAGAGAGATGTTCCAGCCCCTCTGTGGCTCAGCCCCTGCTCCCTGGCTGTCCATGCAGGGTTCCCCAGGGAATTACTGCTGTAAAAAGTGAGGCTGTGGCAGTGACTGATCAGTCACTTTGAACAGTGGATTCAAACCAGGGAGCGACAACATTCATGTAAATAATTTATCACCTAAGGGTTTTATGAGAGCTATAAAATAAACCCCCCTGTAAAGGCTCCAGATGTGGGGGGTTTGCAGAGCCATTTGACAGGAACAACTCTGGGGTCCCACAGACCCTCATCCCTCAGCAAGGGGGGAGCTGGAAGGTGGGGATGTGCAGCAGCAGCGCTGGGAACACCCCCTGCCCTCGGGTTATTGCTGCTGACACTGGTGGGCACTGGAAAATGTTGGATGGAAATGGGGACAGAGCTCAGGAAGGACAGAGGGTTGTGATCCTGAATATGGAAGGTGTTTAAATTTAAAGGCCATATCCCAGTTTTGCTGCACTACAACTGCAGGTCACAGAGTCCCCGAGGCTGGAAACCCCCTCATCCCCTGGAGCCCCCCCCATGCCCCATCCCCACCCTGGCCCCCAGTGCCCCGGCCAGTCCTTCCCTGGGCCCCTCCAGGGCTGGGCACTGCCCCCCTCCCTGGGCAGCCCCTGCCCACCCTGACCCCCCTTCAGTGGCCATGAGATCCCTCCACACTGAGGCTCATCCTGGAGCAAAGGAGGCTCAGGGGGCCCCTGGAATTCTCTGCAATCCCTGCCAGGAGGGGGGAGCCGGGGGGGGTCGGGCTCTGCTCCCAGGGAACAAGGGATGGGATGGGAGGGAACGGCCTCAGGCTGGGCCAGGGGGGGTTAAATGGGATATTGGGAATATTTCATCCCCAGAAGGTTTGTCCAGGACGTTGGTGGATCCCCATCCCTGGGGGGACTCCAAGCCCTGTGGATGTGGCCCCTGGGGACGTGGCCAGAGGTGGCCTTGGCAGGGCTGGGGGTGCTTGGACTTGGTCTCACAGGGCTTTTCTTTCCAACTTTAATCATTCTGTGATTCCACCTTCTGCCAGAGGAAACCAGCCCTGAGCAGAATTCCCAATCCCATAAAACAGAGAGCCCATCACACAAACCCCTCAAACCCTCAGGTCCCTCTGGGATCTGGGATCTGGATCTCCCAGCCCAGGGCTCACCCAACTCGCCTGGAATTCCATGGAAATGATGGATGTGACTCAGGGATTCCAGCTGGAGAAGGAGCATGAAGCAGGAGACAAGGAGGTTGTGCTTCCCAGGAAAATCAGTGTCAGAATTTCATCATGTCCAGCTCAGATTTTGAAGGTGTGAGAAAATAAACCCTAAAATTATCTTTTCCTTCCAGCTAAATGTTTGATTTAATTAACCTTCAACCACCTCTCACCACAAATTACCATCACACCATAAACGAGGCCATTTTTTCACCCTTCTGGCTCTAAAATGCCAAATTTTTGTCTGGAATCCCTTTGTGAAGGGACAATTCTCCTTCTCCTCTTTGTAAAATGGCTCCTTGGGAAATATTTCTGTTTTGACACTTGAGTTCTGAGCCTTGGGGTTCATTTTTAATTGGTGCAAGTTTTTCCATTTGCTAGAGATGCCAAATCCAAATCCAGTGGAGTGTCCATAAAAATAAATGCCCTGAACATCTCATTAGTTTCCTATCATGTGAATTGTGCTCCCTGGCCTGGCCAAAACTTTTTATACAAAAGATGCATGTATTTATATTTTGTATTTAAAAAAATGTAAGTCAAGGAAAGATTTGAATTCTCACACTGGAGTTCTGCATAATTTTGTGGTTTTGGCAAGAGATCTTTGGGCAAAGCTTTAATCAAACAATCCTGCTCCTAATCTGCCCATTCAGGCAACTTGAAGTAAAAATCACAGTTGTTGAGAAAGGAGTTCTTGAGTCACCTCCATAAAATAACTTCCCACTCAGGAACAGTTTCCTTCTTATCCCAGTATTTAATCACTAGCTCGGTTCAAGGGGGTTAATAAACCTTCAGGAGCCAGGTTTAAATATCATCAGTTCTTTTAATCCTGCTTAATTCTTCACCTCCTGCAGCATCTCCCCATCTAATCAAAGCTGATACTCTGTCCTGCACTGAGCAAACACCTCAAATTCCTCATTTTTTAACCAAAGTTTTTCCCCTTCCACACAAGGTTTGAGGTTATGGTTCCAAGACCACTGACACTGGATCACAAAACCCAAGAAATATGGGATGGTTTGGGTTGGAAGGGACCTTAAAGCCCATCCAGTTCCACCAGGGACACCTGCCCCTGTCCCAGGTTGCCCCAAGCCCCATCCAGCCTGGCCTTGGACATTCCAGGGAGAGGGATTCCACAACCTCTCTACTACCACAAATATCAATTCCTGCACCTTTAAAAAGAGAGTTAAAGGCAGTGTGGGCTTAGTTCTGACTGCAGAGGGCTGGGAATGCCAGAGCCCATCCTGGCAGCAGCCCCTGGCTCACGCTGCACACCCGAGTCCTCAGGGGCACGGGGCAGGGACAATCACACTGCCAGGGTTTGGGGGGCTCCTGCAGACACAGGGGAGAGGCCACTGCGAGTTTAGTCCCAGCAGAGAGGGAGGGTATTGGTGCTCACATATCAGGGAAAGCACATTCAAGTTTCTACAGCCCCTGCCAGGGCAGAGTGGGAATGGGACTTGGTGGGCTCATGGATTGGAATGGAAGGGTTAAATCCTGTCCCACAAAGTCCTGAGGGGCATTTTCCACTCTGTAATTGACTGTTCAAGGTCCACTCTATCTCCTTTTCCCTGCAGTGTGATGTTCTTATGGAGCCAGGCTGGGAGAGCTGGGAATGTTCCCCTGGAGAAGGGAAGGATCCAGGGAGAGCTCAGAGCCCCTCGCAGAGCCTGAAGGGGCTCCAGGAGAGCTGGAGAGGGACTGGGGCCAAGGGCTGGAGGGACAGGCCCCAGGGAATGGCTTCCCACTGCCAGAGGGCAGGAGAGATGGGATCTGGGGCAGGAATTGCTGGCTGGGAGGGTGGGGAGGCCCTGGGATGGATTTCCCAGAGAAGCTGTGGCTGCCCCTGGATCCCTGGCAGTGTCCAAGGGCAGGGTGGGATCCCTGGCACAGGGGGAGGGGTCCCTGCCCAGGGCAGGGGGTTGGAATTAGATGAGCTTTAAGGTGCCTTCCAACCCAAACCATTCTGGGATTCTGTGATTTAAAAATGGGAACTGCTGCCCTAAGTGACAAACATCAGCCTGACTCCAAACCACTCTCTAGAAAACAAAATGTTTAATTTTCTTGAAGTATCAGGTAATCACATCACACAGTGCACAAAGTCAGAAATAATTCCACACTCTCCATCTGCCAGAAGTACATCCCTTAAAGACATCCCCATGTTTTCCTATTACAGCTCCTTAAGAAGGAAAAGCCCCCACACAGGAGCCACGTCTCAGCCCTGCACTGCACCAACATTTGGAGACCATTTCAACTCATCCTGATCCAAAACCTTATTGCAGACACACTGACCCTGCTTTCCTTTGCACTGCAGAACAGAACTGCAGCTCCTGAGCACTGTGGCAGCTCAGGCAGAAACAAAGAAAGAAAGAAATGGAGCCCCATATTCCCCCAGCACAGTGTCACAGATACAGCACTCGGGGCGTGGAATGCTGTGCAACAGGGAGGAAAAAGTCCTTAAAAACCAGGCTTGAATTCCAGCCAAGGCTCTTCCAGACTCTGCTGCCTGTGGTTGTATCTCTGTGCTGCTGAACTCCTGGTAAAGAGCAGGAATTCCAGCTCATTTTTCATGGAATCTGATGCAAGAGGTGCCTTGTAATTTATGGTGGCTTGTCCATGACTAGTTTTAGCCACATTTAAAAATACCTTCAGCCTTTCATGGTTTTAAGATGCAGCATTTGAATGTCACTAAATATTCCCTAAAGAATTTCTGATGTGAAGACACTACTTGTCCTAAAGATAAAAAATGTCTCTGCTCTTCCCAAAATAATACAAAAACACTCTTAAAAGTCGATTTTCGAGTGTGGAGGGACCATGGGCTGATCTTTGCCTGCAAGGAACCTGAGTTGGGAAAGGAGCTGTGACTTCCCATCCCACACCTCTGCCTGGATTACACCAGCCCTTGCCCTTGATGTGCTCCTAAAATTCACTCATCCCTTGGAAAATCTCTCTTTCCTGCCAGCTGAGCATCACAATGTTTCACTGCAGTGGAATATCACTGGGGCAGGGGCTGCACCACTGAAGTAAATCTTACAGAGCTCTAATTAAAAGCCCATAACTATTCCCAGGCCCTGCCATGGCTCTGTCACAGCACTGGCAAGTTGGAGATGAACGACCTGGGAGCTCTTTTTCCGAGGGAGATTCATGGCAGGTCCTGCAGATTGTTGTGTAACTTTGCCACAGTGACTGGCCAAAGAATTACTGACCAATTTAAAGCCTGGAAAAGACAGTAGATCATCCAAGTCTGAGCAAGTCTGGAGCACAGTACAGTAAATTCCTCCTGTGCAGAGCCCAGGCTCGTGCCTGGCTCCAGCACAACTCACAGGAACTCTGGCAGAAGTTTCACTCCTTTTACCTCATTTCATCATTATTTTTACAGGTGACCCACAAAGAACCCTTTGATTCATTTTCATATTAAACCTTGATCAGGCTTTAAAATTGATCCCCCAGAGCAAACTCAGGGTTTTCTCACTTATTTTATTAATTATGGAACCCCAGAGTGGTTTGGGGTGGGAGGGACATGGAAGATCATCTCATTCCACCTCCCCCTGCGCCAGGGATCCCACCCTGCCCTTGGACACTGCCAGGGATCCAGGGGCAGCCACGGCTTCTCTCGGAAATCCATCCCAGGGCCTCCCCACCCTCCCAGCCAGCAATTCCTGCCCCAGATCCCATCTCTCCTGCCCTCTGGCAGTGGGAAGCCATTCCCTGTTCCTGTCCCTCCAGCCCTTGGCCCCAGTCCCTCTCCAGCTCTCCTGGAGCCCCTTTGGGCTCTGCAAGGGGTTCCAAGGTCTCCCTGGAACCCAAATTGCATCAATTTATAAATCAAAAAGCTCCTCAATCCATTGCTTTAGGTCTCTTGTGCTCCTGATGATTTAAAACTATTTATTTGTAGGTCTGGTGCAGAATTTGTTGCAAGGGAAGGACAATCACTTCCCACTAAATGAGCACAGCTGCTTCTCTCCAAGCAAAGCCCACAAGCAGCTCATAAATATCAGCATTAATCACCTTCCCATTTCCAGCTCTAACAAGAAAACCCCCCTCCCAGCTTTGCCTTCCTTTTGCTAAAGCGGCAGCAAAAGGAGGTGGTGAAAGGCAGCAGAAAAGATGGAGTTTAACAGGAGGCACCAAATGTGGAGAAGGCCAGAAGGTCAGAGGCTGATGTGCATGTCCCAGACACCAAGAGCTGGGTGGCCATGGAGCCAGCCAAGGATTCCTGGGAATCACAGGCTGGGAGGAGCAGCAGGATGTGGCTGGACAGGGGGCACAGGGAGGGAGGGCAGCACTTTTCTGGGGTAATTACAGTGATGTAACCTCTGGCAAGAACAGAAATTAATTCTCTGGAAAGGACTCTGACCATGAAACAGGTCATTCCTTCCAAGAATGTTGGGGAATTGTCTATGGGCAACACATTTAACTTGCTGTACTGGGAAGTCTCTTTTTGCAAAGCTGATGTCTCAGAATGAGTGGATCATTTCAGCTGGAGATCTCCAGGTGTCTCTGGTCCAACTGCTCAGAGACAGGCTCATATTTGCCAGCAGCATCTTCATCTTGTTGTATTTTATATTTTAGTCTTGACTGATCTTGAGTCCACTAAAAATCTGTGACGTTTCCAGAGCATTTAATTGGAGGAGTCACTGAAAAGGGAATGTTTGGTCCCATCCCTGACCCCAAGGCACCCATCCCTCCACCGGCTTTGAGAGGGAACCCAGAGGGCCACGTTTCTCTTTGCCATTGATGAACTGATCCCTTTTCCTTCACTGTCACCCCTCCCTGAACTTCAGCAGCTCTTACAAGGCTGAGAAGCAGAACATGACATGAATCAAAAGGGGGCTTAAATGCTTTCTTCAAGCGTTTTCCCATTAATCTTTGTAACCCCCCACTCAAACTCCGGGCATTGCAGGTATGAGACACCCTGGCCTTTACAACCACTCACTATTGACCAAAATACAACACTGACACCAAACTCTGCTCTTTCACAGAGGGGAAACCTGCCCAGTTAATTGCAAGGAAATTGTTCCATTGGAATAACTGGCTGCAGGTGCTCGTTACAGGGAAGATGTTAAAAAATATTAATTCCTTTTCAAAGAGGGACAGAATTATAATTTATGAAGGCAACATCCTTTTAACGAGTGGGAATGATGAAGTGTTGTGTTCCCAGGATGAGAAGATGCCTGAAGGAGCTCTTCCAATTAGGAACAGATTACGTGTGAAGCATTAGGGCAACACCACTTTATCTGGAGTGATGGGAGATCAAATGAGGGCTATCAGTGCCTTCCAAATACAAACCAGCTGCAAGTGTCGAGGGCTGATGATTAATCAGAGGTCTAAGTTGGAATTTGCAATTATGAGTCTCTGATATATCAAGAAAAATTATAAAGGTTTGAACAAAACTGGTGGAACCATCCCTAGGAGGGGCAGGTTGGACAGGAGGAGGAATTGGGGTCAGGCCTTGGCAGGGGCTGCCCAGGGAGGGGGGCAGTGCCCAGCCCTGGAGGTGCCCAGGGAAGGACTGGACCTTAACCCGACCCATCCTGGGATCCTGTGATTCCCACACACATACAAACCCTTCCTGACCAAATCCACCTTTCCCTTGTGTTCATTCCTCAGGGGGAGGTGGATATTTGAGCTCCATGGACATTAAAACCAGCCCTGCCCTGAGCTGTGCCTCTCCCTGTTCCACTGCACCCTCTGCTCTTGGCTGCTGGGAGTCAATGCATCCCCTGCCCAACTGTTCCCTTGGGCCTAATGAAAGTCAGAAACACCAGTGAGAGCTGCAGTGTGTCCCTGTGTGCATCTCCAGGCTGAATAAACCCTCTTCACTGGCTGGCTGTCCAGCTGCTCAGCAGGACTGGAGAACAGAGTTACTTCATTGGTCCTAAAACTTGTACAACAACAACAAGAGATCTCTAAAAGCTTTAATCTTCCTGGAAGACTGGGCTGAAATAAGTCCCACAGAGCTGCTCTTCAAGGTCTCTGCCAGTCATCCAGTGCTTCCTGAGGGTGAACACTCAAAAATATGCCTAATTCACATGTTACAGTTGTTTATCCATCACCCAGCACATTCTTTTCCTCCTCTTGAACAACTTGATGGAGTCAAGTGCCCAGGAGGAAACATGCCCAAAAAACCCACACACCGACATCACAAAACCCTCAGAGTCTTCCCTGTGGGTGAGAAGCATCCACAAAGATGCCAAGAGAACACATGGAAAAGAGAAGGAAATGCTATTAGCACTTGTTCTGTTAGTTTAGAAAACCATGGAACTGTTAAACTTGGAAAAGACCTCGAAGATCAAGGAGTGCAACCATTAAACCACCAAACCATGTCCCCAAGTGCCACATCCACGCTTTGGGAACACTCCCAGGGATGGGGACTCCACCAGTTCCCTCTCCAGAGCACAGGCCATGCCAAGGTCACTTTGGCAGCTGCTGCACCGTAATTCCAAACCTCACAGGACTGTGAAGGGCTGAATTCTCCCCCACGGGGGGAAGTTCACCTCGGCTGAGATCAGGCAGCACAGAGACTGCAGGGCAGGAGGGGGGAGCCCAGGTTTGTGCCACAGAATCCCCTCCTGGCTCAGCATCAGCACTGCACCGAGCACAAGGACCAGGGAGACCCTAAAAAGCCTGAACTGGGCTGGGTCGCACCCACAGCCCCAGATCCCTCCTTGCTGGGAGCCAGGTATGAAACCTGCCCACACAGACCCCAGATTCCCATGGAAACTCAACCAGAATCTCAGGGGGAGCTGCCCTCAGCCATGAGTGGGCATTTCAGGCTGGCTGGGGGCTCTGAGAACTTCTCACACATCCACAGTTGAAGCCACCAGAAACCTGCACCCTGACCCTTAAATGAACGTGCCATGGGTTGGGTTGGAAGGGACCTTGAAGCCCTCCCAGCCCCACCCCTGCCATGGGCCTTTCCAACCCAAACCAGCCCATGGTTTTCTTACCCTCCAGTGCTCCCAGTACAGAGTTCTCCCACTCCTGCTGTAACTGATGTTAAAAAAAATAAAAAGAAGAAGATATTGGAGAGCAACCAGCAAATGTTCTGATAAGAGAGTCTGAACTACAGGACACCAAATAAATATATTCTTTACTGAATCCTTTTTCCCACCTAGCTGTGGTGCCACCCGACCTTCTGTGTCACGGTGAGCAAGGAACAGCAGCTCCCAGAATAATAACACGTCTCAAAAACACGTGGATCCACCAGCAGAGGAGAACAGAGTGTGATTAAATGGAAATGTTTAACCTCTGAATGCTGCAGTGGAGAAACTCCTGCTGAAAGATGCCCAGGGAGATGTGTGCTCCTTAATTTTATTTTTTTTTTTTATTTTCATGGGAGAAAAACTGGAGAAGAGGCAGAAAAGAGCTGCCAACAAGGTCAAGTGTCTGATTTGAAGACATTCAGTGAAATCAGTGGGTTTGTTCATCAAAAGGAAAAAGAAAAAGAGGGAATGGAATAAACATGTGAAGCACTTTCATGAGGAGAAGGGAAAAAGGCCTTAATTTCATGAAGAAAGGCACGGTGGGAAGGAGCAGTCAGAAGCTAAATCCAGGGAAATTAAAACTGCAAAAAGGACTTTTTTTGCCCAAACAAAGAATAAGAATCACTGGCACAGACTATTAATCACTGGAATGGGGGTTTTTTCCCACAAAACCAGCAAGAATATTTGGTGTCAAACAGGTCAGTCCTGGAGGCAGCTCAGCCTCTCCCTCAGCACAGTGGGTTTGGAGGAGCAGCTCCAGAGGGGCAGGAGAGCAGGAAGGGAGGAGGAAAAGTGCCCAAATTCCTTTGGACACTAAGGGTCCTTCAGGAGAACATCCCCAGGAGTGGGTTTATCCATGTGGCTGCTTTGGGATACTCCTCTCAAAACCTGCAGTGTGCTCCAAGGTGTGGGAATTGTTAAAGGAAGACATCCAGGATCACAGGATGGGAATTTGATGTGGGAAAGTTGGGATAAGGTGTGAAATGGGCAGGAGGAGAGGAGATGCCCTCAAATTGCATCAGGAATCATTTAAATTGGAAATTGGGAGCAATTCCTTCACAAAAAGGGTTGCAAAGTCCTGGAAGAGGTTGCCCAGGGCAGTGGTGGAGTTGGTATCCCTGGAAGTGGCACTTGAGGACTTGGAATAGTGGAGACCAAGGTGGTGCTGGTTGCAATTAATGCCCTTGGAGCTCTTTTCCAACCTTAATGATTCCATGGCTACAGAATTCTGGGCAGGCTCTGAAAGCCCCCACATTTATCCAAAGCCTTCCTGGCAAGTTGAAAGAGCCAAGGGAAAACCAGGAATGGTTTGCTCAGGGCTGGGAACATTCCTGCCCACATCAGCCTCTCTCTGCCTCATCCTGCTCTGTGGAAAGCAAGTGCTCCAAGGTTCAAGAACGGGCAGGAAATCCAGGAGATGGAAGCAAAAAGCTCTGGGAGCACGTGGATAAAGCAGCAGTGGCAGTTCCCATAAATCCTCAGACATGTGAGCAGGGAAAGGGACAAAAAGAAACAATAACTTCAAAGATAAACTGAAATTTGTCCAAGGTTTATTTCAGACGGTTCTGTCTCCCTGATAAATCCACAGGGGGTGGAATTCATTTTCAAAGGATTTATCTGTGCAGTTCCTGTTAATGCCACCACGAAATCCCTGCCCAACATTCCAGGGGAAACAGGGAGTGACAAAACAGTCGCAGGACAGGGTGAAGGGACAGTGAAAGGTGGGAGCTCCCAGGTGCCACCTGGAAATGAGGCTGGAAACAACTTCTCATGGAAGGGGAGTGCAAAAACACGAGCAGCAAAGAGGAAAGGCTCGTTACAGATGAGTCATTAATTACAGGCTCATTAAGGTCACTGAGAGGCCACCGGGAAGATAATTGGCATAAAAGATCATCAAGTCAAAGTGATGTTTCCTAACAGGTCCCTGTCACAAAACTCCAAGAGCAAAGTCACCTTTTCTTCAACTGGAAATATTATTTTAAAAATCCCAATTTGTTTCTGAAGTTTCAAACAAACTCAGAATTCACAAAAATAACATTTCGACTTTGTTTAAACTCTTTCTTTAAAGTAATTACCAATTTCTTTTTAACTAACTTGCAGCAAAGCAGAAAGAAGTCTCCTTTAAAAACAATAATAAAATAAAAGCTGCTCCAAGTCTCCATTTTCTAAAACGTGTTTTTTCTCCTCTGAAACAGGAGATTTAATGATGTCATCCAGACTCATGTCACCAGGAGAATTAGCAGGGAGCGACACTGGAGGGGGGGAATGCAAGAATGATGTGAGAAATTTAATTAGACTTGAAAAAGTTAATGAGAAGTTGTGTATGATACACAGAAAAAAGCAGCAAAGATTGCAGGAAGAACAAGAGGCATTTCATCAGAGATTGTGCTGCTGACTAATTATAAAAGTAATTAAAATGGTGTTTGTACAAAGCCCTTACCCCGAGGAGAGAACAATGGGATGCATGGAGGGATAAACGGGGGGAGTTTGAAGCAGAGGAATGAATCCCAAAGCGGGAGGGAGGGAGGAATCCTTTCTCCCAACAAAGTGGAGGAATTGCTGCCCCATTTCCAACCCAGCTCCTGCCCTGGAAGAGAAGGTGCCCTGCTTGGGAGGGGGAGGCTGAGCTTTCATAAGACACTCCCTGGAATTGCTGCAAGGAAAGAAAAACCACGGGAAAGAGATGAATTGAACGGCTAAAATATATCCTGAACTTTGGGGGCAACAAAGGGAGGTTTGGAAGAGCTGCTGGACCACCAGGATGGTGCAGAGTCATGGAAGCATCAAGGCTGGGAAAGAACCCTAAGATCACAGAAACATGGAATTATTTAGGTGGGAAGAGATCTCCAAGGGCATCAAGTCCTGGCCGTGCCCCATCCCCACCTTGGCCCCCAGTGCCACGGCCAGTCCTTCCCTGGGCACCTCCAGGGCTGGGCACTGCCCCCCTCCCTGGGCAGCCCCTGCCCACCCTGACCCCCCCTTGCCAGCCCCCAATTCCTCCTCCTGTGCCCCCTGAAGATCATTAATCCGACCATCCACCCACCACCACATTCACGACTAAACCATCTCCTCCTGTGCCACATCCAGGGGTTTTGGGACACTCCCGTGCACCGCTGGCCAGGAGCAATTCCAGCTCTTCCTCAGGGCAGCCCCAGCCCCTGGGAACACTCCCAGCTCCTCCTGGGTCACACCCCAAAAAACATATTTCTGAACTAAACTCTTCATCTCCATCTTCTGAATTCCTGCATGAAAACCCAGCTCCAGCTTTTATTCCCTGGCCCTGGAGAATTCCAGGCATATATAAAGTCATGGAAAAGGGATCAGCTTCCCACAGCTCCAATGCCTCCATGGGGCACATGTTCACACCACAGAAAAAACCAACACTGTGGGGGTTTTAATCTTCCAAACACCCCTGACACCTTCCAGGGGTTGGTTTATTATTGATGCCTGTTATGAGCACACGAATAACACACAAGCTCCACGTTCCTCCATATTTTATGGAACAAGGAAAAACAGGCATTGCTGAGGAAACTGCCATTAATTCTGCTTAAAAGGGAACCCAAAAATGTCTGACAGCTTTAAAAAGTAAGAAAATGACAAGTGGACAGTACTAAAGGTGCCAAGTCATCCTCACTTTGGGGCCAGACATGCTTTTAATCCTGATGATAATGAGGAAAGCTCATCTTCCCAATATTGCCCAATCACTTTGACACTTTCCCCTTCATTTCCAGGACTTCTCAGCTCCTGCCTTTTCCACATAAACACCCCCAGCTACATCACAGGACGTGGAATTGAGACCCCAGGGCTCACCTCTGCCCAGGACATCACTCCCTAGCTTTTCACATTTCCATTCTTTCCCAGAGCTTCACCCCAAGCACAGGTATGAAATTTATGGTGTTAAATCGCCAAAATTACCAATAACTCTCAGAGCAGAGTTTGCCTCTTTCCTTTTCCAGTGTTTTCTCTCTTTCTGGATCATCCACTGCTCTTGTTTTCCCTCCCTGATGCCACAGTTCTGGCCTTTGCAGGAGAGTCCCAGGAGCTGCTCAAGCAACATCACAGCTCTGGGACTTTCTCCTCCCAGGGTTTTGCTCCTTGGATGAGGAGCAGGAGCTGTGACCCCCCAAAATGAGGAGGTTATTCCTTTCATCCACCCCAGAAACCACGTGGTCCTTACGAGCAAGAGGTTGCTGGTCCCTTCCCAGCCACTCCTGATTTGGGTTTTAGGTGGAAATGGGGTGAGGAAATGTCACTGGAGATGCTGAACAAGATGTTGGAAGTGAGGAAGGGGATGGATCTGGTGATCCCAGAGGGGAGATGGAGACAGAAATGTTGGCAAGGACTGGGATAATGGGGAGTGTCTGCAAGAAGAGGAGTCAGGGAGCTTCAAACCAGCAAGAGAAGATGATGGGGAGGGAAGTGGAAGACAGGGGATGGCTGGAGGAGGGAAAGAGGAAACACAGAGAGAGCTGCTCAAAAGCAAAGGAAAAGCTGGGAGGGGAAGTGGAGAGAAACAGCAGGAGGGAACACGAGGTGACCACCACCAGTGACCTGAAGGGCTCAGGAAAGGAACAGGCAGGGGCTGGAGAGCAGCTCCTGAGGAAAAGGGGGTGGGACAGCCTGGACCTGCTGTCACTGCACCCCTGGGGTGGGGAGAGGGAAGGGAGCAGGGACAGGGAGTGATGGACACGGTGCTGGGATGAGTGGGGCACTGGGGGTGAGCAGGGGGAAACTGGAGGGAAGAGCAGCAAGGACAGGGAATGAGGGTGGGAATGGTGGTGGGATGAGAGGAGCGGATGGAGAGGGGCACTGGGGGCGTGCAGGGGGAAAATTGGATCATCAGTGATGAGGGAGAGTGGGAAAATCTGATTAAAGGAGGCACAAGGGATTTGTGGAGCTGATGGGAGCATCCAAAGGGAAGGCCAACCCTGCTGAGAAGAGGCCCCAAATGTGTGGAGAGCAGGAAGGGCAAACAGGGGCTTTGGGTGAAGGAAAGGATGCTGTTGCCTTGGTGCCTCCACCTTAATGCAGAACACACCAATAATCCCACAAACACACTCCCTTATCCAGCTTTGAGGGAGTTTTTAGGATCCCGAGGGTATCCTGGGATCAGGCAGCCAAGGTCTGTCTCTGTTGCCTTCAGCCTTGACTGCTCTGAGCCACATCTCTGCTGTGGCTGCTGGGGGGGAACTTTGTGACTCAGCAAGTCCTTTCTGATCCTATTCCCAATCCCATTCCCTGTTCCCTTTGAACCTTTTCCTGTTTATTCCTGGTTGTCACATCTTCACTCACACCCTTTGAACTCGATGCCTTCTGTGCTTATTTTCTCTCCTTTCAGCACCTCCCAAACCAAACTTGAAAAATTAACTGAGAGGAGGAAATTATGCCAAGCCTGACTTGAAGAGACCTCTATTTCCTAAGAAAACTGGAATTGAAGTCCTCTTGGCATTTGTTTTTGGGAGATAGGCATTAGTGCTGGGCAGGGTGCCAGGACCACGGAGATGGTTCTGAAACAGTAAAACCTTTTCCCTTTCATGTGAACCACATTCTGAACATCTAAATTTATGTCTTAGAAATCACTGGCAGACTTTAAATCATTTCAGACACCACAATTAAAAACAGATTAATACTCACTCAAGAGGAGTCTTCTCTCAATAAGCAACAAACTGAGGGAGCACCATAAGGACCCGACCAAAAAGGCATTTGCAGGGAGCGCAGCGAACATTTGAGTGCCTCTCCTTTGTAAGGGCTGCTGTTTGTGCTGCAGTGATGCAGCCCCTGGGACAGACTCAGGGATTCAACTGAGCAGGCAGGGAAAAGCAACCCCCAGCTTTTAGTGTTCACCCTAAGAGATGAGTTTTATTAACAGCTCCAATATCCTGTTAGAGGCATGGAAGGGTTTGGGTTGGGAGGAGCCTCGTCTTCCCCGTGTGTGGCTGTGCTGAGCCTGGGGGCTTAGGGCCCAGGAGGCTCCATCTCCTTCCCTTTGTTACACAAGTCCTGAGTGACCACCACGGATCCATTCCCTCACTTTGGACCTTTGTGAAACAAGATTAATAAACTCAGGAGTGTGGTCTGTGCTGTGGCATAAACACATCAATAACAAACTGCCAGGCACGGACATTCCTCATCCCCAGCCACTGGAGGTTATAACCTTTATTATTTATAAGCCACAAAAACTTACTGAAAACAACGATGTCACATTCCTTAACACAAATATACTTTGAATATGTGAGTTAAAGGCGCCTCTGCCTCCATGACTGAGGGTCAGTGACATCAGATGGGGCCTTGGCCATTTCTGCAAATACCACGAGGTCACTGCATGTGTCATTTTCTAGGAGACCAACAAGAGGAGAGCAGAAGAAAATCTGACTTATTAATCTAATAGCTCCTGCCTGCTTTTCAGTTTATCAGCCCTGGGAATATTAGCAGTTCACTCCAGTGATCACCAAGAGAAGTATTTCAGCCTCTGTCCTGCTCCACCTCTAGGCTACAGCTCATTAATCCCACAATGTCACAATGAGTGATCAGGTTTTCTCTGCACCAACTCGGGGTTTCTTGGCTCAGATGGAGAGTCCAGGACTGCTCCCACATGTCCACAGGCCAGTGTGAGTCTGGGGAAAGGATGAAGCTGTCAGGGGTGAGAGATGAGTTGTGCTTCATGCAATAGGAGCTGGAAGGAGAGGAGCTGAGCAGTGCCCAGGGGATGGATGGCAGAGGGAAGGGGCTGCCCAGAGACAAAACACACCACAGAGGCTGAAACCCACCACTGAGCTCAGGAGCCTTCTCCTAAATTCTGGAACCTCCTCCTAACCTCTGGAGCCTCCTCCTGAGCTCTGGAACCTTCTCCTAATCTCTGTAACATCCTCCTGAGCTCAGGAACCTCTTCCCAAGCTCAAGAACCTCCTCCCGAGCTCAGGAACCTTCTCCTAAACTCTGATTTCCTCCTGAGCTCAGGAAGCGCCTCCTGGGTGGGAACAGGAGATGGGAAACACATCTGGGAGCCACAGGGGAGAGCTGAGGGTGTTCTCCCGGAGAAGGGAAGGATCCAGGGAGAGCTCGGAGCCCCTTGCAGAGCCTGAAGGGGCTCCAGGAGAGCTGGAGAGGGACTGGGGCCAAGGGCTGGAGGGACAGGCCCCAGGGAATGGCTTCCCACTGCCAGAGGGCAGGAGAGATGGGATCTGGGGCAGGAATTGCTGGCTGGGAGGGTGGGGAGGCCCTGGGATGGATTTCCCAGAGAAGCTGTGGCTGCCCCTGGATCCCTGGCAGTGTCCAAGGGCAGGGTGGGATCCCTGGCACAGGGGGAGGGGTCCCTGCCCAGGGCAGGGGTGGGATGGATGAGTTTTAAGGTCCCTTCCAACCCAACCCATTGTGGGATTCCATGAAATGACAACCTGCTCCTGACACTTGTGCTCAGGTTGAAGCCCCTCAGACATTTTGGTCTTGAAGGTTCCTTCCAACCCAAACCATCCTGGGATCCACAGTGAATACAAGGATCTCATCCCATCCTATCAGCCAATGCCAAGCTGTCCCCAAACTCCCTTCTTGGTATTTGCAGGTGACAACAACTCCCCAGCAGGGCCAGATTCCCTCTAAGGACCATAAACAGTCAGGGGCAGCACAGACAGGACAAACTCCACTCCTTCCCTCGGCTAGACCTGCCCATTTGCCTTCTGAGTTCCATTTTTCCTTGCATTCCTCCCCTTTGCCTTTTCAGTGCAAAACCAAATCTAGACCATCTTTATCCCCCTTAGAGACATTCCATTCAAATTCTGCTCTCACACTGCATGAAAATCCCAACAAAAAGAGAACTTCTTCCCTAGACTTTAGATTAAGATCTTGACAACATCCTTCAAAGACACCAGTTTCTCACTGCACCAAGTTCTGCCTTTCCCACCCCTGGTTACGAGTTCCACCATATTATAGATATTCCAACCCCAATTAGACTCATTAGACTCATTCCATGAGTCTCTAATGGTGCCAAATCCCGAATTCACATCCAGATCCCTGCCTGTAACCCAGGCAGGAACGTGGCCCACGGTTGTTTTAAAGCAGATGTGGGAGTGGTTGGGTATGACCTGAGCCTCTCCTCTGCTTGACAATGAAGTTCAAATCAGCCCTTTTCCAAAGAAAAATGTGACCAGTTTCTCTCCCAGCTGGAAAAAGGCAGAGCAGGACCTGCCACAGTGACACCAGAAAATTCAATTACTGCATGCCCTAATTAAATTAGTGGCTGGGTTGTAATGACTAAAAGAGGTTTATTTAGTAAAGAAAGAGAAAAAAATCTGAGCTGTTTGGATTTCATTGTGGGCAATTCCAGAAAGAGATAAAGAAAGATTATTACAAGGAAAAAGGTGGGAAGGTGAGGTCCTGCCCAGCCACTGTGTTCCCTGGGAATCCCTGTGCACAATTCCCCAACATTTCTGTGCTCTCACAGGGTCCTGCAGCACTTGCAGTAAATAAATCCCCAGCACTGCCCTCCCTCCTCCTCCCCTTTCAAACACCCCTTGGGGGATTATCCAAAGGCAAATCCTCTGCCAAAGCCCACAAACATTGTATTTGCCTCCTGTCAATCTCTTCCAACAAAACCATTTTGGATTTCACTCCTCTGAATCTTCCAGATGTTTTCTGGAACTCACACCTTCCCTGCGGCCAGTTCCACTCAGATGAGCTGCAGCAGCACCCCCAGTTTAATTTCTGCTCCAAACAATCCCCAATCCGTGCAGAGCCCTTCCTCAGAAGAGCAAAATGGAATGTTTCATCTTCCAAAAGACAGCATATTACATAATTAATTTAATATTAATGCACCTTAATGCATGCAGAGCTTTGCAGGGGTTTCTGTCTGGTGACTGCAGCAGGTTTATGGAACATCCCTGGAAAATTAAACTTCCAAATTAAACAGAGCTTTAATAGAATTTACAGCTGGAACTCAATTATGGCAAGTTATGTTTTATGCTTTGCAGCCTAAGCTGATGCCTTGCTGTCACTGCCTTATAAAAATAAATCATAAAATCTACAGAAATCATTCAAATAAAGGCAATTACAATCCTCAAGACAGCACTGGAGGAAAACTGGAGCAGGAAACAGAACTGTAATTATGGTATTTCCTTTGCTGTCCCCAAGCCCCAGATTTTGCATTTCTGTCCCTTTTCTCCCCAGTTTAATGGGCCTTGCTCAGCAGAGGGGAAACGTTGGCACCACAGCACCCGGAGCCAGGGGGGGTTAATGGGTTTTCATGGGTTTTAAAGGGTTTTCATGGGTTTTCATGGGTTTTCATGGGTTTTCATGGGGTTTAAAGGGTTTTAATGGGTTTTAATGGGTTTTCATGGGTTTTCATGGGTTTTCATGGGTTTTAATGGGTTTTCATGGGTTTTAAAGGGTTTTAATGGGTTTTCATGGGTTTTCATGGGTTTTAAAGGGTTTTAATGGGTTTTAAAGGGTTTTCATGGGTTTTAATGGGTTTTAAAGGGTTTTCATGGGTTTTCATGGGGTTTAAAGGGTTTTAATGGGTTTTAAAGGGTTTTCATGGGTTTTCATGGGTTTTAATGGGGTTTCATGGGTTTTCATGGGTTTTAATGGGTTTTCATGGGTTTTAATGCCTGGATGAGGCACCCCATGCTCTGGGTGGGGTGACAAGGTGGAGATGGGACAAAGGCTTTTCCAACCCAAACAGTTCCACGATTCTAAGGGATTTAACTTCCTTTGTGGCCAGAGGATTAAACAACATGGCATTATTTTACAGAGAATTTTGACAGTACCTCTCATGACATCACCTACATCCTCATTCCCCAAAATATTTTGGGGGAAAACTCCATGAATGTTGTTGAACTGACAGGGCAAGGAAAGGGGAAGTGCAGTTCTCTGGTTCTTACAGTGCCATTCCCTGCTTTCCTAAATGAGCAACAGAATAAAAAAGGACATCTGCAGAACCTGTGGAAAACAGGGCACAGCAGGACCAAGCAAGCACAACCTTTGGAACCAGGAACTGAAAACTTCCTCAGTGGCATCAGCAGCTGAGAGAGAACATCCAAAAAGGAAACAGGGATGGGATGAAGTTCAACAGGAACAAAACCTCAACATTTAAATCAAACTGGATCACAGAATCTGCCGAGCTGGAAGGGACCCACAAGGGTCATCCAGTGCTGGTCCCACTGGCAGGAATTGTGGGGAGAGATCAGGAACAGACCGGGAAGAACGGGGAATATCACCCCAAGGATTATTCACTGGGTCACTGGAGGCAATCCCTGTGTCTGTGGTGAGGTCTGGAGGGCACAGCCCAGCTCCTCCAGAAATCCAACCTCACTGGAAGTGCCAAGGAGAGGAGAGGGGAGGGACTGGGACAATGGGACTCCTGAGGAAGGACTGGAAAAGGCTGAAGGGAAATATTCCCAGTGTGCCACTGGCCACAGGGAGGGTCAGGGCTCTTCTCCCTGGCTCATGGACTGGGAAAAGAGTCAGTCGAGATTTAATGGCAGGAAGTTTCGACTCAAAGGCACTAAAATACTGGAACAGCCACCTCAGGACAAGGTCATTCCTCCTCAGGGCAGGTTCTACTGTCACTTAACACCTCACAGAGCCAGAGCAGAGCTCCCTCAGAGGGACAGGCTCTGCCTCTGCTTCCACCACTGCCACGTCCTGAGCTCAGGAAAACTGGGAATTCACAGCTATCCTCCATCCCAGCTCCTGTTCCACTGCCACCAGCTGCAATCTCCCTGAGGATCCCAGCCAATCCTATTTTTCCTCCTCGAGCCAAGGAGATGGACACCCTGAAGGACAGCAGGGATAAACTGCTCCAAAATGTCTATACATTTATAATCCCACACGTGGGATCACACCTTTTACAGGAAAAATCAAGTTAGCAGGAGAACAGGAGGAGATTTTCCTTTGCTTTAAAACCTCAAATCAAAATCTCACTTTGCAAAATGCCAACACTTGTGAAAAAAAAGAAAAAAGAATTTCCAAGGAGACTTTTTCTAAGTGAAGTTCTGAACTAAGACTACAACAAAGGCATTGGTTTGGTTTGGCTTCAGCTGCTCTAATTGTGTAGAGATGAGAAACATCTTTGTCGAGTTCAGGCACATGGAAAACCAATCCTCCAGCCCAGCCTTTCTTAAAACAACCAACAGGGAAATATTCAAATATTTTGGGGTCTTTGATCTTCTGAAAGTGATTCATTAAAATCAGATGCCCAGTTAAAAAACCTCCACAAAACCCCAAAAATCCAAGGCTCCAGATCCTGAAGCTGACTGTCATTACTTAGAATAAAATAAAAATCAGCCCTGTCCGTCAGGGCTCCTCTGTGCCCTGCACTGGGGGGTTATCCCAGCAGGGACAGGGATGTCACTCCTCAGTAGCCACATCCTTGAGCCTCAATTCCCAGGGGATGGGAAGTGAAAGCTCCAAAGTTCTCTTGGTCACTTCATTCCCCTGCCCAAACCTCTCCCTTCTCCAGCTCCTGCTCACACCTCGCACCCAGAGCAGCTCAGGGAGCTCAGTTTATGGTGGGTTTGTTTCAAACCCATCCAGTCTCTGTGCTGGTTGGATCCATTCCCCACTGGGTGGTCTGGATGGACAGATTAAGCCATTATTAATAAAAATCCCTGCAGGAATTCCCATGGGAGTGCTCAGATAAACCTGGAACACACCTTTGGGAGCACAGCAACTTCCCAAGGTGACAATGAGCTCTTGTGCACTTTCCCTAAATCCATGCCACCCTCACTTGGGCATCATGGGCTGATCCCAACTGGTTGGAACATCAGAGGATGAGCCATAAAACGTGGACCTCAGCTGAGCCCCAAGGGCCAGGATGGACATTCCACTGAAATGGAGGAAAAGTGCCTCACATCTCTGGCCTAAGGCTCCAAAGTTGACATGGGCCATCATCTTTGGGAAAAGGGACAGCATGACCTTTCAAGGAGCAGGGAAAAAAGATCCTAAATCTAAATGAGAAAGAAAGGTTGTACCTACAATCGTTTAAGCATGAGAGAGACAAGGATATAAATTGCCCTGACCAAGGGAAGGCAATTAAAGTGATGGATTGCAGCCAATCCCAGAGAGATGTGAAACAGCCAGACAATGCTCCAATACAAATTATTACACAGAATTACCCTCGGCCCACTCCAAATTGTCAGAATAATTAGTCATTCCCATCACCAGCACCTTGGGGCCAAATGCCAGGAAGGCTTTTCCCACCTGAGCATCTCCAGGTTCTGCAGGAGCCAAGTCCCTGCCTTGCAGCTCAACCCCCCCTGTGTGAGCAGCTGCGAGTCCCTGGGGCTTCTTTCACAACTCCTGCAGGATTGCAGGGAAGGGGAGGGGAACAGCACTGGTTTCCATGGGATTTCTGGGACTTGGCACCACAATAAAACACAGAAACGCTGGTTCCACCAGGGGAACTCCTTCAGCCCCTGCCCTGTCTCACCACCCAGCCGTGAGAAGTCACCTCAGCACATCCACCCCCCTTTCCCAGGGAAAGCACTGGCTGTGCCCTTCACCAGACACCAATATTTCACGTTTATCCCAACTTTTCCAGCTGAATATCCCAGCAGCAAAGCTGGTGCTGCAGAACACCCACGTTTTTGTCCAGAGTGACAAGAAGTAGGAAGGTGGCTCCTGCTTGGACAAAGTGTTTCCAGGGAATTTCCTTTGACCCAGAGCAAGGCAGGGTACACAAAACCCATCTGATGCCCAACCAGAGCCCCCAGCCCTGCTGCACAGGCACAGCAAACCCAGAGCAAGCACCAGACAGACTTGTCCAAAGGTGTGGAATCACAAACACACTTTCCCAGCTGACTTTCCTCGCTTTATGCAGGAAGGAGTATTTGTTAATTAAAAGAGATGTTTATTTGACAAGTGGAGTGTTGGGAAAATGTCTCTGATGGAAGATTCAAAACACCCCTCAAATTCCTCCCAGCCCTGCAGAGGAGAGGACAGACAGACTTGTTTCTTTACTAAGATGATGAAGAGCTGGAATTTCCAAGTCAAACAGCAGCAGTTCCTGATGGATGAGGTCTCTGTGCCTGTTCCCAGCCCAGGGAATGTTCATCCCTCTGCAAACCCAGCACAAGCACCAGGAGCAGTGGAAGACCAACAACCAAACAACAGCTCAGGGATGGGGCTGGAGCACCCTGGCAGTGTCCAAGGGCAGGGTGGGATCCCTGGCACAGGGGGAGGGGTCCCTGCCCAGGGCAGGGGTGGCACTGGATGGGCTTTGGGGTCCCTTCCCACCCAAACCATTCCAGGATTCTGTGAGTAAGGAGCAGCTCTCCCTCTCCAACAGGATAATCCCCTCTTCCCTCACAGCCCTTCCACGTTGTTTGGGATGAGGGGAAGGTGATCCCCAAAGATATCCCTGGCACAGCAGCAGCTGGGAATGACCCAGGGATCTACCCCAGGAATTAACCCCAGGGACCAACCCCAGGGACCAACCCCAGGGATCTACCCCAGGAATTAACCCCAGGGACCAACCCCAGGGACCAACCCCAAGGACCAACTCCAGGGACCAACCCCAAGGACCAACTCCAGAGAGGCCAAGCTGTGCCCGAGGTGCCTCCATCACCTCCCCCCAATCCCCAGGGCTGTCATCCCACATGGAATCCTGAGCCAGGACATCCTTCCTTGGGAATGTGGGGGGAGGAACCACCTCCTTCCACACCCCTGTTCACCTCTGGGTCCTCCCACCCTGTTCCCTGTCTTCCCTTGGAATTTTGCCCACGTTTGGGAGCTGCAGCCACGAGAATTCCTGCCCACACATCCCTGCTGCTGCAGCTCCAGGGGAGCAGGACACCCTGCCAATGCCACTGAGAAAGGGTCTGAAAACAGAACCTGGGAACAATCCCAGCATGAACTGGCTGATATTGGACCAGGAGGCCAACACTGGGAGTGATCCCAGCTGCTGTTTGCCAGGGAACACGAAGGGCTATTTTCTCAACACCAGCAGATTGAGAAGTTTTTCCCTTTTAATCCAGTTCCACCTGCATTTTCTCCAAGAGGAGAAGCATTGGGAATGTGCTCCAAAGGGAAACGAGGGAATTCTTGGGCACTGAACAGTCATTTCCCCAAATTCTTGCCCATCTTTTTCCTTTAGACCAAAAAAAAAAAAAAATAGTCCCACGGAATATTTTCTTAGACCAATAAAATCCCAAGGAATATTCTCTCAGATCAACACAATTCCAAGAGAATTTCTTTTGCAAGAATAAGAAAAATCTTCGAGGAGCACTTGTGGAAATTTATTTCTGTAGGTGCTGTAAATCCTCTCCACCAAACCATAATGGAAATAATTCTCCTGTCGGATTTAAGATAATTTTATTTGTTGATAGGTCCTGTATGGGATAATAAAACTTCCAAAACAACCCTGTTATTGTCAACTACAGAGAGTAAATGAGGGTTTTGTTCAAGTTGGTATCTCTGCAATGCTTGGTGTGCAGAAAATAAGGGATTTAGAGAGCCCAGAATAGGGGGAAAGAGGATGAATATATTTGATTAAGTAGGAAAATACCTTCAAAGGAATTAAAAATATTGGGTTTGAAAGGGTTTTACAATCCAAGAGAGAACAGAAACAACATTTTTAGGAGCATGAGACCAGAGAAATTCATACCATGCAAAGCATCGTTATTTCTAAGAGGTCGAGACAGCAAAGGAGGGATGGGAAGGAAAATAAATCCCAGCTGGAACCTGGAAAAGGGCTGGGAAAGTATCCAAGGAACTGCCAATGGAAAACCTGGACTGGCTCAAGTCTAACTTGTTGTGAAGGGTTTTATAGGGAATAGAAATATTCCTGAGCTTTAACCAGGCCCCACTAAAGGGACAAAGCCCTGAAAATGAAGGAATTAATAATAAAGACAAAGTGTTATTATTGCCAAGAAGTTTAAATGCTGCATTGAATTGAAAGTATTTTTAAATGACACTGAAATGCACTTGGATTCATTGTACACTAACCAAAATAACAGACTTTGTCTGGAAATAGAGAATTTATGTTCCTTCAAGTCAAGAAGTGTCTTTCAACACAAACTTCTTCATTTTTAAACCAGGGAAAATCAATTAAATCCATCCAAAATTAAAGGAATAACTTGTGCTAGACAGAAAACAGAGGATTTCGATGCAGAACTTGAGCTGCCTCCAAATGTCCAAGGCCATAAAGAGTCAGGATTTCAGTCAAGAGATTCTAATGAGGCAGCAATTAACCCAGCAGGGTAATCAGAGTGCAAATGGGCACGGGGAAAGCCATTTGCAGACTGTTGCTGCCAGGGAGGATATTTGAGAATGCACCTCCAGAAGGTCCCTCCCTCTCTCGGGGAGAATTATTCCCCCATAATCTTGGCAGACACGGAGCCAGAGGTGGCCCAGGGAACCCCCCTGACATTTCCATCCTCTGTTTTGCTGTAAATGTCATAATAAACTAAATAAAACCTTCATCCACCAGGAGCACTTGGGAGGCAGCTCTGGCCGTGCCAACATCGAGGAGAGACAGCAAAATGTTCCCAGAAAAGCCCAGGATGGACTGGGATGGAGCAGAAATAAAGAAGCTCATTGTCATGTTCTTCCAGCTCAGACTCACTGAAATGTGGGATTTTTCTCCTCCTTTTCTATTCTCCTGTTGCTTTCCACGTCCTCTGGCAGCTGCTGCTTTTAATCCACCAAATTAAACACTGAAATAATCTTCAAATAAACTTAAACAGTGTTTGTTCCTTGTGGTCCCAAAAGAAGGAACAGATTGGGTTGTTTAAAAGGAATAATTTCCAACCTAAACATCCAGTACCAAAAATCATGGAATGCGTAAGAAAAGGCTGGGAGAGCTGGGAATGTTCCCCTGGAGAAGGGAAGGATCCAGGGAGAGCTCAGAGCCCCTTGCAGAGCCTGAAGGGGCTCCAGGAGAGCTGGAGAGGGACTGGGGCCAAGGGCTGGAGGGACAGGAACAGGGAATGGCTTCCCACTGCCAGAGGGCAGGAGAGATGGGATCTGGGGCAGGGATTGCTGGCTGGGAGGGTGGGGAGGCCCTGGGATGGATTTCCCAGAGAAGCTGTGGCTGCCCCTGGATCCCTGGCAGTGTCCAAGGGCAGGGTGGGATCCCTGGCACAGGGGGAGGGGTCCCTGCCCAGGGCAGGGGGGGGATGGATGGGCTTTGAGGTCCTTCCAACCCAACCCATCCCATGATTCTGATTCCTAAAATCCAGAAGCCTCATTCAGGGATAATTCCCAGCTATTTCCATAACTCCACAGCCCCTGAAAGGGCTCATTAGCACAGAGGCCAAATTAGCTGTTAATCAAGGGGGAAGAGCCTCACAGGGGGTTCCTTTTGGCCCAGCCTTGGAATCACTGCAGGGAAGGGGGGCAGAGGGACAGCAGGGATTTCCCAAATGCTCTCCAACAGCCCCTTCCCACGTGGGAAAGACTCAGGATTTCTTTGTGGCACTCCCAGAAAAACAAAGTTTCCCTCTTCCCCCCGGTGTGGATCCAGCCCATCCCTCCCCTGCTCAGCAGCTGCAGAACGTTTGAGAGGACACTGGTGGATCCTTCGGGAGGAGCAGGAGCTTGTTGTTCATGAGAGCCCAAAGCAGCCCCGTCCCAGTGTGCCAGGCATTCAGCCAAGCCGGGGGCTGTGGCTTCGCTCCTTTATCTCCATCATTCCAGCTGCACACGGAGGGACAGGAGGGATTATTTTTACATGGTGTCCCCAAGTTCAATTATTGGCACCATGGAAATCATGGAATGGTTGGGGTTGGAAAGGGTTTCAGGATCATCTCACTCCAACCCCCTGCTGGAAGTGAAGAGGGAGCAGGTCCCTGAGCCAGACCCAGCATCCTGCAGGGTGGGGGCTCGGGATCACCAGGAGCTGTCCAGCATTCCCGGGATGGAGCTGTGCCAGAACTCAGGACTGGCCACCTCCTTTCCCAGCACAAGCCAGCCTGAAAGCTTTGCCTCCAGGAGCAGGGGACACGAGAACCCAGGGGGAATTCAGCAGGAAGCTGCCTCAGATGGGATTTACTTTGAGTGTGCAGCTCCCAGCTGGGAGCACCGAGTGGATTGAGTGGATTCCTTTAGCCAGGAGCGCTGGGATTTGGGAGCTCTGAGGGTCAGCAGGTCCCACCAGCTCATGGTGCTGCCACTGCAGGGAACTGAAAAACCAGCAGCTGCCCCAAAATAAATGACACTTCCCACTAAAAGGGATCAAACACCTCCTTCCACGAGATACCTAAACTTGTCCAGAATAACCTGCAGCTTTGCTGCTGAATTTTACTTGAACAGCAAGAAAATCATCAAATATTTCAGCCCAAGGGCCTTGAAAGTTGAGCTCTTGGAAAACCAACTTCTGTTCTAAGTTAAAAAGCCTTTTTCCCTTCCTTTTTTCCCCAATTACTTCAGAGAATCCAGACCTGGGCTGGGTTGGAAGGGACATTAAAGCCACGGGCAGGGACACCTCCCACTATTCCAGGGTGTCCCAAACCTCATCCAACCTGAGCACTGAGGAAGGAAAATCCTTTCCACCTTCCCCCAGGAAGCTCAAAGCTGAACAGGTGAAGCTTTAACTTACAACAGCAACAGGAAAATCCTATAAAACCATTCCCAAACCCCCCCATATCCATTAGATCAGTTCAGTTTGCAGAATTCCAACAAGACGTTAAAGAAAAGAGTTATTAATTCCCTGAGTTTCCTTCAGCTCTGGAACAGGCTCCTAAAAACCTGATCTCAACCCTCAGAGACTTTACAAAAATCCTGCTCAAAATATGGAACCTGATTTTGTGCTGGGGGCAGAAGTGACTCTTACAGGTGTTTTCAGAGTAACATGTGAAATGAAAATGGTCAAACTCACCCAAAACTGGGAGTACATGGCAGAACTATGGGAACAGTTATAAAAAGCAAAAGTTGGTGATAAAAAAAATCCACCTGAGCTCTACAGGGCAGTAAATTTTCAGTTGCAAGAATTTTCCTCCTGGATCTTGGATCATAAAATGAGTAGAAAAAAAATCCCTTTCAGAACATTGAGCTGAGAAAGGACCTGAGCAACCCGAGGATCTTTGGAACCAGAGGTTGGATTGGGACTTCCAGAGGTACTTTACAACCCACGTTGTCCCATAGTTCTGCAGACAACTCCTTAAATACATTAATTATTTCTATGGGTGACACGAGGCAGGTCCAGCATGAGATTCAAGTCTCCAAAATTCCCTGTTCCATTGTTGGCTCAAACACCAGCAGCTCCTCCCACCCCTCCCTAGGCTCTGCCCAGTCCTCCTTCAGGACCTGGGTAATGCAGGAAACCAGGGGCCACTCAGCAAGGCTGGGACTAACTACACCTGAGGCTAATTACACATAATTAGTATAATTAGAGAAAATGTTGTAAACAGGGGGATTAGGGGGAAAGGTGGGAAAACACTGTGAAATCTCTGGCTGCCCAGGAAAGCAGAGCTCACACTGTAGATGTGACATGAGCTGCTGAAAGGGATTTTTCTCCTTCTTTTCTGGTTCAGATCCAGGAGGAAAATTCTTACAGCAAAAAATGTGCTGGTCTGGACAACTCAGGTGGATTTTTTATCACAGAAATCTTGGGGTTTAGGACTATCCCTGCAATCAGCCATCAGGCCCTCCCAGTTTTGGGGGAATTTGACCCATTTTTGTTTCACACACCGTTCTGAAAACAGCTGCAAACGTCACTTCTGCCCTCAGCACAGACCCAGTTCCATGTTTGGAGCAGCATTTCCCCACCCCTGGGTTTTACAGCCCAGTCCTGCACACTCAGAGCTCAGGGTGGCACTGGGAGAACCAGGGCTGGGTCTGGCACTTCAGGGGAGCCCAAACAGGGCTGGGGTGTCCTGCAGCCACCTTGGGGTTATGGAAACATTCCTGCACAGGGGGACACCTCAACCCCCAAATTTATGGTAATGAGAAACCTTCTGCCTCTGCTGAATGACACCAACCCTCCCTGCCCTGAAGTCAGGTTGAATGGGAGGGTTGGACAGGGCTGGGAGCCCCCTGGCACAGTGGGAGGTGTCCCTGCAGTGGCACTGGATGGGCTTTAAGGTCCCTTCCAGCCCAGCCCATCCTGGGCCCCTTTCCTGGTCACTCAAGTCCATTTTTCCTTACAAAACAGAGCAGCCAACACTTTGGTGCCCACCCATTTTCCTGGAGAACTGCTCCAGGCTCCTCCTCTTGGTACTTCCCACCATAAGAATTTCAGCCACATGAGGGGATGGATTCCCTTGCTGTCCCCAAGGTCCAACACGGCATTTCCCCAACTTAAAACCCATGAGGGACCTCCTGCACTGATGGAGGAGGAAACCACAGATGGAAGAATTTCCTCCTGGCAAGGGGGGTCAGGCCTTGGCAGGGGCTGCCCAGGGAGGGGGGCAGTGCCCAGCCCTGGAGGTGCCCAGGGAAGGACTGGCCGTGGCACTGGGGGCCAGGGTGGGGATGGGGCACAGGGGGGGCTCCAGGGGCTGGGGGGGTTTCCAGCCTCGGGGATTCCCTGATTTTGGGGAAGCAGCTCTGCTGAGCCACTCACAGATGTTGGCAGCTGCAATTTTTCCATCAGTACAACTGATCACAGCAGTGGCTACAGGCTCCAAGCAATCCCCATCCCCATGTTTATCACATTCCACTGGAAGCACTTCCAGACCTCGGCTCATTTCCTATTTAGGCTCAGCTTTCAGGATTTCTTTCTCCTTCATTACCAGGATTAATAATTCCCCCCTTTTTCCAGCCCATTAGATCCCCATAAATTGCTGAGTTATTCCAAGTCATTACATTCCAGAGGCACCTCTCCCACTTAAACCAGCTTTTGTTTCCCCCAACATTATCCTTGACATCCACCAGCTGTTCTCCACTGCCTTTGCCCAGCTCCCATGGTCTGGGTGGATTTGGTTGTTGCTTTGGGGTTTTACTTCTCTCGATGCCAAGTTCTTGGTTTCCACAGTGCACCACACAGAGCTCGGGGCAGAGCAGACACCCCAGACATTTGTGCCCTAAAGCACAGCCCATGTTTCCATTGGAATCTCCAGCAAGTGGAGCTTGGCATGTTGGAACCCCTTAAATGAGGGGCTGCAAATGGGAACAGAACTCACCAGAGGGGATCTGGAGGAGGGGCAGGCACAGTTCATTCAGGATAATCCAATTATTGCTGCCTGTGAACATTTGAAGGGCAATAAAAGGGGGGATGAAATGCAGAATTGTCATTACAAGAGAATGCACTTAGAAATGAAGGTCTGGACCTTTTGTACATAAGAACAGATTTAAAGCAACCTTTTCTCCAGGACAGAGATGCAGAGGCATCAGGGATTTGCTCCAAAGAAACAGCAGACCAAAAAACCCCAATAATAACATCAAAAGAAGGATCAAACAATAAAAAATTATTATAAATATATGTATTATCCCATCCTAAGCAATTCCCTCAGTGGCAGCCAAACCCTCTGGAAGAAGGAAATGCAGCTAAACCAGGCAGAGAAGGATCCAAAAGAGCCACAGGATGAGAAGGTACAGAGATTCCTTGGACTGAGCAATGAGATGGAGACATGGCAGAGACCATTCCAGCCTTAAAAGATGTGCACATATTTAATAAGGAACAATTCCTCCTTGCTCTCCCAAACACAAAATCTGAGCCTGGGCACTCCACTTACCAGGCAGTTTTAAAACTGGTATTGAAACAGAGGAGAAGGAGATTTGGAGGGATCACAGAGGTTCGTGGATCTGATGGAACCATTCCAGGTGGGATGGGCAGGATTAAAAGAAAAAGGAAAGAATTTTTACAGTTAAGGAATAAAGGCTCAAAGCTGGAAAAGCCCAAAGGAGCAGCTCCAGGGCTCAGCTCTGGTTCAGAGCCACAGGTGGGAAATGAAGGAAACTTGGGATGATCTGGGATTCCCTGTAGGCTTTTAACCCTCAGGGTGGAGGATCCAAAATTACAGAATCCTGGAATGGTTTGGGTTGGAAAGGGACTCTAAAGCCCATCCAGTGCCCCCCCTGCCCTGGGCAGGGACCCCTCCCCCTGTGCCAGGGATCCCACCCTGCCCTTGGACACTGCCAGGGATCCAGGGGCAGCCACAGCTTCTCTGGGAATAACATCCCAGGGCCTCCCCACCCTCCCAGCCAGCAATTCCTGCCCCAGATCCCATCTCTCCTGCCCTCTGGCAGTGGGAAGCCATTCCCTGGGGCCTGTCCCTCCAGCCCTTGGCCCCAGTCCCTCTCCAGCTCTCCTGGAGCCCCTTCAGGCTCTGCCAGGGGCTCCGAGCTCTCCCTGGATCCTTCCCTTCTCCAGGTGAGCATTCCCAGCTCTCCCAGCCATTCCCACTAATCCCAGGCAGTGCCATTCCCAGATTTCCTCACCTGCCCCACCCTGGACACCAAACCCTTCCTTACAAGGTGGGACCTGGCACAGACCAGTCCTGACTTTCTCCTTCTTTGGGAATTTTCTTAAGCAACAGATTTTCTACCACTGAAAATGAGGGAGTTTGACCAGGGAGGAATTTTGAAGCAGCTCAGTTTAAATCCTGATATTTCCTTCTGTAAGAATTATTACCCATGAGAGTGACCCCACCACGGCCCCAAGGGCCACATCCACGTGGCTTTTAATCCCTCCAGGGATGGGGACTCCCCCTTGCCCTGGGAAACAGAAAATTCCAGAAGTTCCACCTTGTTCCCAAGTTGTTGTGCCTCAAGTCTCTCAGCTCCAACAACAGCTCAGCTGAGCTCTGTCCTCCTCCCCACCAAGAACATAAAACCTCTTTGCAAAGCAAGCCTGGAGCATTTTCAGACTATAAATATTATTTGTAGCTCTCATTTCCATCAGCACAATAATTGATCTGCATTTCCAAGAGACCAGCAGAGCCCAGCCTGGAAACCCTCTCATTTCACTCTGCCTTTTACCCTCTAGAACCATTCTTCTCTCCATTGGACCCTGCACCAAATGAAGAACAAATCAGCTCCACCACCAATTTTTCGTGCCAAGGCAGAGCAGAGACATTCCTTAATTAGCAGAGTTTATTTTCAGCCTCTGGAAATACTCCTCAAAGAAAACATTCGAGTGCACTGAAACCACTCTTGGCCTTAATCACTTTGTGCCCAAGCACATTTTGCAGGAGGGGGAGTCCCACAAAGCAGCAATAAAAATAATTTTATATTCACAGCAGGATAATATTGAGGGATTTTTAATTTATTGTAAATAAATGACTCATGAAATACTTTCTAATGCCTGAAACACACGATGCAGAATTGCATGGGGGGGAAATACTTGGAAAAGTAAAATCAGATTATTTTAAGCCCCACGTGCCTCATTAAGCAACAGCAATGGTGTCTCTCACATTTTGCAATTAATGGCCCTTGGGTGAGAATTCCCACCCCCCTCCAGTGCCACAGAGAGCCCAAACAGACCAGCCTGGCTTTGCTGCAGGGCAGAGGGAGCTCTGACTGCCTTGTGTTCTTTGAATGCCAACATCAGTGGAAGGAAACAGGAACAACCCTGGGATTCACCCACCAGAGAGGGAACTCGAGGGTCGTGAGAAGGTGCCTCAGGCTGGGCCAGGGCAGGGGCAGGGGGCACAGGAGGAGGAATTGGTGCCTGGCAAGGGGGGTCAGGGTGGGCAGGGGCTGCCCAGGGAGGGGGGCAGTGCCCAGCCCTGGAGGTGCCCAGGGAAGGACTGGCCGTGGCACTGGGGGCCAGGGTGGGGATGGGGCACAGGGGGG
>VXBA01000305.1:116787-190951 GCA_013399895.1 Serilophus lunatus
CCAGCCCAGCTCAGCCCAGCCCAGCCCAGTTCAGCCCAGCCCATCCCAGTTTGCCTCCTGCCATCCCAAAATGCCACGTGCCAGCCTGAAGCTCTGGGAACACTTTGCTCCTCCAGGGGGTGACATCTCCACCCCAGGGTGCCCTTGGACACATCCCAGGTGGGGCAGAGCTGAGCCCAAAGCAGGAGCTGTGGCCGTGGTGCAGCCAGAGCCTCTCCCTGCCTCGGGGTAGTAAAGTCTGAGTAACACCCTGGAATGGTGGAGGTGGAATCCAGGAGGAGACACCAGAGGGGCACAGAGGAGTAGGAATAATAATAATAATAATAATAAAGAAATAAGAATGAAACCCTGTGGAGCTTGTTTGGTTTGTTGTTTGTTTGGGGTTTTTCCCAGCAAAAGTCTTTGACAAGAAATCCATTTGTACAGGAATCAGGCTGAGTTTACAAAAGCAGGTACAGAATGTTTGCACGAGCCGAGGAGTGACCCCTGCCCTGGGCACAGCAGGGGAGTGTGAAACAACCGCTGCCCAGAAACATCCCGGCTGGAACCTGCAGGCACCGAGGGAGGGGTCACGGGTGGGGAACCCCTCCCAGGGCTGCAGGAAGCCCAGGAGGGAGGACCTGAGCTCCTCAAACCCCCCAGAGGGGCTGGGATGCAACCCCTGGGCTGCATTTCCCCCAAGCTGTGCAGGACATCACTGCAGCCCCGGGCTCAAAGGGGACGTGGGAAAGGCTTTGAAACCCCTGCCTGGCCTTTGGGAGGTGGCACGTTTGGGAATCCCACCCAGAGAGACCAGAAGGTACCAGGACCAGGGAGGACCCCCTTGGAAAGATTCAAACCTCAGGGTTTGAAACCCCTGAAGGGGTTTTTTTGTGACCAGCTGAGAGATCCAGAGCAACTACAGAACTTGCAAGTTGATTTTAAAAGCAGTGTTCCTTCCCATCGACTCAAACACCATCTCACAAGCTGCAAGGAATTGCTGCAGGCTGGAAATCCTGGCTAAGAGGAGGGGCTCTCCGTCCCAGCAGACAGAGGGGCACCCAGCACAGCACCAGTGTCTGCTCTGGCACAGCCTCCCCTTCTCCATAGGGAAACAAACTCCTCTCGAGGATCCAAAGGGGCAAACCCAGAGTCTGCAGCTCAGCCTGCTCCCCACTGGTGGCAATGGGAAGGGGAATGGGGCAGTCTCAGCTCCTCTGGAAACCTGTGCCAGGGAGGTTTCTCGCCACAGTTCCCCTTTTCCAGTGGGAAGCTGCTCCCTGTGTCCTGACCCTCCATTCCTTGCCAATAGTCCTCGTGGGACAGGCTTCATGAACAGTGAGTCTGTTACAAAACCTAATTCTGCTGCTAACGAGCAAATCGGTGGATTTAGTGTCCTATTGATCTTGGAGTTACCTGACTGATGCCAAAAATCAATCAGAAACCTCTTCAGAGCAGGATCCTTTTTATTAAGCCTGGCCGTGATTGATAGTTTTGCCATCAGTGTTAACACAGAGTTAATACCAGCCCTTCACTGAAACACCTTCACTCTGCCACTGAGCCTCCCCTGCTCGGAGCTGCTCCTTTCCAGGGGCTCTCCCCAAGCAGCAGAGCTGTACTTCCCACACTTTCCTCTGCTGGTGGAGAAGGAACAGCACAGGATCACATTCCCTGTGAGCTGTGGGTCCCTGGACGTGCCCAAGGCCAGCTGGGAGCACCCTGGGATAGGGGAGGTGTCCCTGCCCAGGCCATCCTGGGATTCTGTGGTCATTCCAGCATTCGATTCCTTTGGAATTCACTTATTTTATACAAACTGTGCAAAATTAACTTGAAATCAAAGCCCTCTTCTCTATAATGAAACTGCAACACAACCCAATGAACGATCAAAGAGTAAAAACAAAGTAAAGAAAAACCACAAAGCTTGGGGGAAAACCCAACAAGCAGCCCCGTCAGTCCACACCCAGCTCCCAAATCCAGCTGCAGACTGGCACAGAACAAGCTGTTCCTGCCAGCAAAGGCAGCTCAGAACTTGGCTGCTGACAACTACAGGAAAGGTCCCCTTTATCTGTAAACCACCCAAATGACAGAGCAATCCCTGCAGGGATTTTGGAGCTGTTCTGGGGAAAAGCTTACAGCAATAAAACCAGAACCTAATTCAGAAACCTCCCCTTGGGAAGCCACCCAAGAGAAGGATTGAACCAACACGGGCTGGGTGAGCTCCAGAAAACACGTTGGGGCACAGAGGGTTCCATGGGGGCTCCTGAGCCTCGGGAGGGACGGTGGGGGCACAGGGAAATCAGGAGAGTTGGTGCCCAAGGCATGGGGAACGTTCGATCACATCAGGAGGAGGAAAAGGAGGAAGACCCTGAATTTCATTACAGACTAAATGGGCTAAGTCTCTCCTGAGGCTTTCAGATCAGCATCAGAGAATCCCAGGATCCCCGAGGCTGGAACCCCCCCCAGCCCCTGGAGCCCCCCCTGTGCCCCATCCCCACCCTGGCCCCCAGTGCCACGGCCAGTCCTTCCCTGGGCACCTCCAGGGCTGGGCACTGTCCCCCTCCCTGGGCAGCCCCTGCCCACCCTCCAGCCCCTCCGTGTCCATCCTGCAGGCAGCACAAGTTCATCCCTTGTA
The DNA here is from genome assembly GCA_013399895.1 of Serilophus lunatus. NCBI lineage: Eukaryota > Metazoa > Chordata > Aves > Passeriformes > Eurylaimidae > Serilophus > Serilophus lunatus. The sequence continues at coordinate 119,399 of VXBA01000305.1, forward strand.
ACCCCCAAACCGAGGGGGGTGATCCCTGATCACCACCAGCCTCCCCATCCTTAGGAACTGGAGAATTTGGGGCATCCCAGCAGTGCAGGCTCCAGCTCAGTTAAACACAGACATTTTCACAGCTCCTGGGAGCACGAGGTGGGGACTGGTGACATCAAAACTCTTCTCACTCATCCCTCACAGAGAGGCCACGGGGATGAAGTTCTCCCTCATGTTTGACCTTCCAAAGGCTGCACCTTCCCAGGGAGCTAAAGGCAGATGTTGTTCAACAGCTCCTCTTCACGAAGCAGGAGCAGAACCCTCCTCCAATTAAAGTGTAAAAGCGCACAAGGAAAGTTTATGGTGCCACTGAAATCCCAGTAACAAGCCACTGCAACATGAGCTGGTCACAGTGAGATATGGGATTGTTCCTCAGGGAGGGGCTGCTCCAGCTCTGGGGTCCCAGCACAGGAAGGAGCTGGAGCTGCTGGAGCAATTCCAGAGGAGCCCCCAGGATGAGCAGAGGGAGCAGCTCTGCTGGGAGGGAGGGATGGGAGAGCTGGGATTGTCCAGCTGGAGAGGAGAAGCTTTGGAATGACCAAATTGTGGCCTCCAGGAGCTGAAGGAGCCCCAGGAAACATGGAGAGAGACTTGGGAATGGGCTGGAGGGACAGGCCCCAGGGAATGGCTTCCCACTGCCAGAGGGCAGGAGAGATGGGATCTGGGGCAGGAATTGCTGGCTGGGAGGGTGGGGAGGCCCTGGGATGGATTTCCCAGAGAAGCTGTGGCTGCCCCTGGATCCCTGGCAGTGTCCAAGGGCAGGGGGGGATCCCTGGCACAGGGGGAGGGGTCCCTGCCCAGGGCAGGGGAGGCACTGGAGGGGCTTTGAGGTCCTTCCAACCCAACCCATTCCAGGATTCCTGTGACTGGGAGGTAGACTGGAAGCAGCAGAGCAGGAAACCTCCAAAGCTGGAGACATTTAAAGTGCTGAAGAGCAGCTCCCTGGTGATGGCAGATCCCCAGGTAACCCCCCACCCCCAGCTCAGGTGAGCCTTGCACTGGGATCCCAAACACTTCTCCCTGACAATGGAGCAAAATGGACACTCCCCAAGCTACAATAAATTCTCTGTCACACAAACCCTGCCCTGATCCCTTCTGCCACACACAAATCCCTCCTGCCCTCGTTTTTTCCAGATTTATGCAACCCATCTGTTCTGCTAAACTGTTTCCAGCTTTTAAGGCCCCAGTAATTGCTTTTTTTACCGTGTGTGTTATGCATATTTATGCTAATTTCACTTTTTTGAGCCAAATATCCCATTTCCTGCAGAACCAACCATCACTCATCCCAATGCCCGAACTGCCTGGAGCAGCCAGAGGACCTTCAGCAGGTGAACAGCTCCTTTCAAGTGAGTGGCTGTGCAGAATTCCAAGGAATAAATCCAAATAAACAGCATTTGCTGTCCCTTTTGGAGGAATTCCCTGAGCCAGCACAGCCTGATTGCTCCCATTCCCAGTGGAGGGAAGAATGGGAGAAACTGGAAAGAGAGATTTTATATGGGGCCTTCCAGTATAATCTATAATCATATTATTATAGATTATATAGATGAATATATTAATAAATTATAATTTATTTTCAACGTTCCAGCTCGGGTGGGAAGGATTATCTGGTTCCAGGAGCAGGGTCATGGAATTCAGGACTCCACAGCCAGTGATTTATGGGTGTCCAGCCCCAGCCCAGGATGGAAAAGGGGAACTGTCCAGTTTTTCCTGCCCATGGAACCTGAGGGTCTTTGGAGCCCCCGCCCAGGATTCCACACTGGGCACTGGAACATCAGGATGAGCTTCCAGCCAATGGAAAAGAGAAATAATCAGGTAAGGACCGAAGGATACACACAATTTTGGATTTTCAAATGGCTCAGCACTGGATGCAGGACAGTCACCCTTTGGTGGGTCCCTCAATCTCGTGGAATTTGGGAAAAGCTCACACAGGAAGTTCAGTCTTTCCTTCCCTCACCTACAATCTTTAAGGCATCATGGGAAGGACCAAAGGATGTGAGAGAAACAAAGAGGAACACATTAAACTTTATAAAAAATCTCCAGTGTCATTTTTTGTCCTTATTTTTGCCTTTGGAATCATCATAAAACCACAGACTGGTTTGGGTTGGAAGGGACCTTAAAGCCCCTCTGAAAATCTCTGCTTTCACAAACTATTTCAGCTCTGGATTTTCTGAATGCAAAGAGCAGTTTGAATTCTCTCACTAAACATTTTCAGTTATTTCTGTGACTCTCATTGCCTCTTTTGGTGATTTTTGTGTACTAGGCCCACATTTCACTGCCCCCTGCACTGGGACTGAAAAGAATGAGTTGAGAATATCCAGGAAAAAGCCCAAGAAAAGGACACAGACCTGGATGAGAATTTCGAAATAACTTGAAATTAAATTAAGGAATTATTCAGACTTGCCTCACGAAGTGGAATTAATGACACAATTCCATTAAGGCTTAATGGAGCCATTAGGAAAATTTGCTCATGGAAGAGAAAGAAAAGGAAAGGGGAGAGATTGGGAGAGTGGCAGCAGCAACATTTGGCAGTGCTGGGAGGTGAATACAATGGATATTCTGCTACAGGTGCCACCCAGGACCAGCACAACCAGATCTGGAAATCAGAATCCAGCATCTATTCTCCCATATCTCAAAGTACAGAAAGAAGAGGAAAGGCCTTCCCAGAGCCTGAATGTCCCACCCACAGCCGTGTTCTGGAGGCGGCTCTGGTTATCCATGCACTGGACTGAGGTTTGCTCCCCATGAAGAGCTCCAAGGACTTCCCAGGACAACTCAAGTCCTGCCCTTTTCCATAAGCAACACTGTTATTCCAGGTCAGACACTCCCAAGGGGCCCTGAGCTCATGCAAGACATTCCAGACAAACCCCACTGGAGATTCACAAGTTCATTTCTCCAGCTGGAACCTGCCCATCAGTTACTCACCCAAGAACTGTGGTTGATTTTCCCAGGACAAATTCCTGGGAGGTGAGAAAGGTGGATACAGATAATTGATACTCATCTGAACCTGATGGGAGGGGAGGACACAAGTTTGGGTTGGAAAGGCAAAGGTGTCCAGGACTCCTGGAACAGCCTCTGGAGAGGGCACAAGCCTGGGATACCCCCCAGCTCCCATGGCCAGAGACTCCTGGTGACCAGAGCCACCAGAAATCACAGAATCCCAGGATGGTTTGGGCTGGAAGGGATGTTAAAACTCATCCCATCCCACCCCTGCCCTGGCCAGGGACACCTCCCACCATCCCAGGGATCCCACCCTGCCCTTGGACACTGCCAGGGATCCAGGGGCAGCCACAGCTTCTCTGGGCACCCTGTGCCAGTGAACGATGCCCAGATAATTCCCAAGGACGTTTTTCAGTGTCACCACTTTGGAATCAGGCTACAAAGGCCACGAAACATTCCCAGGCATGAAGGTGCCACCAAAGGAAGGTACAAGGCACAGCCACGGCCTGAGCAGGTTCCAAGGGGCTCCACGGGACCACCAGGACACCCCAACCCAGGGACACCCCAACCCAGGGACTCCAGTCACCTGCCAGGGCCTCTCCAGGTCTGCAGGCAGGTTGTTACCCCCCAGCAGAGCCCAGACTGCCTGCACCCCCCACCCCAGGAGCAAACAAAGCCACAAACCCACAGCAGCAGAACACCAGGATTTAAAGCAGCTCCATGGACTTTTGGCTCCCACTCAGGGTTTTCTCATGCCTGGAGTGGCTGCAGGGAAATCAACGTTAAAGGAAGTTCTCCAAACTCTTTTGAGCACCAAAAAATGCCCATTTTGCCCCACAATTTGTCCAAACCAAGTGACATTTGCTCTGTGGTTGTATCCAAGGAGAGGCAAAGCAGCTTTTCCTGCTCCAGGCTCCACCTGGATTCTGTGACCAGCTGCTGAACATCCCAGCATCACTTCAAGCCCTCCAAGAGGACAGGGATGGTGCTGCTATTCCCAGGAATTTTATGAGGCTTCTCCAGTGAATGAGACACGGTGCACACCCCTCTGGCTGCAAACAGCTCAGCAAGTGCAAGAGGCATCATTAACACTGAGAGTCACAGAGCCAGTTCCAGGATGGAATTACAGCTCCTTGTTCATCTCTCTCACATGAGGAGCTGGATCCCCTCCACGCTGGGCAGCGTTAATTAACTCTGACAGAGTAAACCAGGAGTGTGGATTCGGGAGGGAGGAGCCAGGCGGTGCCACCCCCTCCAGGCACCCCCTGTTCGATGGCAGCTCTGGGAAGGGCACTCAAGGAACAACCCAGGGACGTGGGTGGGGTGATTCCCCGAGACCAAGGACAAGTATTTTGCCTTTCTCCAACCCCCTCCCATCCTTGCCAAGCCCTGATCACCCACCTCCAAAACCCCCCAGAGAAAGCCCTGAAAGAAAATCACAGTATTTGTATTTTTGAAGATTAATCTGGGCTCCTGCAGCCCCCAAACACCCTCAGCCCCCCCTGCTCTGCTGCCCAGTTGTCACCTTGACTTGCCTCGGGCACTTGAGAGATTCTCGTCAACTCAGAGGCAAAAATAACCCCGAGACCAGCAGCAGAAATAAATGCAACAAACCGGGTCCCTGAGGTGAGTCCTGGGAGGAGCCCCCTGGCAGCTGCTGTGTCCTGCTGCCTCCAGGATTCTCCCTCCCCTCCAGAGGCATCAGGCTGCAGGGCTTGGATCCCCGGGGATCCAGAGCTTGGGCAAAGAGCATCACAACCCTCAAAGCCACAGAGCTCCTGAAGCATCACTGGGGAGCCTCTGACACTGAATTTTCCTCTTCCACGTGCTGGAAGTTCTCAATTTTATTCAAATTGCACAAAAGTCTCACTTCCCCACTGTCCTCTGTGTGTCATTAAATTAACCCTTAGGATCTCTGGGAAGAGAACAACGAAATAAATTGGTGTTTGCTTGGTTTCCTTTTTCCAAATGGGTATTAAAAGATGCCTCAATCTCATTTTACATATTTATTATTTTATACACATTTATGGCAAGATTTTCAAGGGAGATCTTTTTACCACAAATTAAATGAGGCTGAATTTTAATAGAGACTTTGGAGAAACTGGTATTAATATAATTACTCTCCCCAGGCCAGCTTTAAATAAATAATCCTCTCCAAGAAACCTGGCTCCCAGAAAGCAGCCCTTATTTGCCATACATTAGAGATAATTACACACAGAATTTCTCTAAGTAGACATGAAACAATATTTCAGGGTTTCATTTAGCACTTGGGTTTCCCAGGAAAAGCCAATTTGCTGTTCCTCCAGTACTGGGGGGAGGGAGCAGAATAATTAAGGAGGAATTCTTGGAGAAAGGTTCCAGGATTATTTGGCAGCACTGAGCTGACACTGGGGGAATTTCTTCAGTGGGAGCTGAAGGGAAAAGCCAACAGCGTCCATCCAGCAGCACTTTCTGACTCCAGATACTCCAGGTGGGTTTTATAATACGTTTTCATATATATTTTATATTATCCCACCAGAGCAGCTGCTCCCCCCCACTCCAGCCTCCTCCTCTCCAGCTTCCAACACCATCTGGTCCCTGGGGTGCCTCTCCCTCCAGAGGGGTGGGAACTGCAGGACAAAGGCGCATCAAACCTTCCCCCTCCGAGGTGCCACAGCCCGAGCAGGGATGCAGAGCTGGGCAGCTCTCCTTCGCAAAATCCATTAAAAAAACAACCCCGAAAAATCTCTCTGCAATCCCTGCTTCAGTTCCCACCGGACTCTGAGGAGCAGGGGAAGGAGCAGGGGAAGGAGCTGTCCATGGTCCCCAAACCTGTTGGAAAAGGCGCTTCGTGCCCAGCCTCGGGTCCGGCTCCACACCCCTCCTGCACAGGGGCTTCCCACACCCCTGGGCATTCCATAAAAACCATGGAATTGTGTCCCTTCAATCGCTGTAAAGAGGGAGCAGCCCCCGCCTGGCTCCTGGCTGACTGACACCTGACATCCCAGGAGAAGCTGCCTCCATGCAGGGAGCACAGGGACACCACTCCGGGCACTGCAGGGGGCTTCAGACAGCCCTGACTTCCAGGGAAAAACCAGCCCCTGGATTTCACCCGTGCCAAGGTGGATTCTGGTTCGTGCAAGGGAGTAAAGGGGGTCACTTTGGTCAATAAATTGATATATTAATGCTTATAGCCCATCTATTTGTGTTGATATAGTGTGTATCTAACAATATATTAATGTATTATGTCGACATGCATCACATAAAAATATCAATAGCAATTATATAAATATATATAGAACCACCAAGGGTGAAGGACCTCCAAACCCATCAAGTCCAACCTTTGGCCAAAAACCACCATCTCCACCCAACCACATCACAAAGGGCCACGCCTGCTTGGGGGTTTAACACTTCAGCATCCAAAATAATTGTCAGGAATCCTGACTTTCCTTTGCCTTGGGTCCCTATCCCACCACAGCCCCGGATCCCAGAGCCCAGGGTGGGTCAGGCTGGAAGGAACCCCAAGGGCTCAGGGCTCGACTCACACCCAGGCTTGTCCTAATGATGCAGAAACAAGCTCAATATATTTTTAATTTCATATTTTAATTTGTCAGGAGCATCTCAGTGGCTTTTAAACGAGGTTTAAAGTGCATTTTATTCCACCAGGAATAAATCCACTCACTGGCTAAACTTACAGCAGGGGCTCCAGTGCTCCATGAGCAGAAGGTTTGGAAGCTGCATTTTGGAACGTTCTGGGCCGCGTCCCATTAACCCAAACTTCAGTAACTCTGTGTTGCTGATGATTTATGAATAAGGGGCAGCTGAGGCACAGGACAAACGTGGAGACATTGTCCCAGTTTTGGTGGGAAAGGCCCAGGGCAGCTGGGCTGGGAATGAGGAGCAATCCCAGGGCTTCCTGCCCAAGATCCCAGCTCAACCTCTGCTCTTTGGCTTCCAAATTAGTATGAAAATAAGCCTCAGGAAGGAAGAACATGGAGGGGAGAGCACTGCAGGATTGCAAGGGACCAGTTTGGTTTTTTAAGGCAAGGCCCATTTTTATTTAAACTTCCAAAACAATTATCCAGACTTTCTAAAGGAATTAGTGGTTTGGGTGCTCCTGAATATCTTGCTCTGACCTCTTGGATGAGGTAGGATGTTAATTTGTGGCTATTTTTAACCTACTTACAGGTAATTAAAGTGCTTTTCACAAGTTTCAGTTACTTTTAGCTTTTTTTTAGGGTACTGGAAGATTCTTACAAGTCTCAGCTTGTTTCCCCCTGTGTTTGCTGCTCTGTTCCTCCAAATCATATTCCAAATTGTCTTCTGCTTATGGGACTTGAAGACTTGGTTCTTACAAGGTGGTGCTTTTTATTTTCAGCCACATCTTGGGTTGGTTCCCTCCAGTTTTATGTCTCTACACAAAAGGAAAACATTGATATTTTAAAATGTGTGTTTTTTAGCCTGGTTTTCCTGAGGAGAACAGTAGGATATTGGGACAACACGCAAATTATTGCCATAATCTCATTTCTCTAACTTTATGGAGGCACTAAAGCTCCTTCTGTGCCTTCACCTTCCTAAAATAACAAGGGAACAAAAAGTGCTTTGGGTTGGGTGAAGTTTTGGGCTCAGATGTTCAGCCTGGTCAACTGAAGGGGATAAAGAACCAAGACAGATGGTTTTACCAGTCTTGGGGTCGTGCCAAGGTCCCCCAACATTCAGGAGACACAGATGAGGCACCTGCTGCCAAAGAAAAAAGGACCTTTATACTAAAGGCTTATAAACCCCAAAGCTGGGCCCACCCTCACTGGTGATTGTCTCTGTTCATGAGGAGGAAAATGAAACCCAACAGTCCTGAGCTCCTGCAAGATGAGACACCAGCCCAAGGCAGCCCAGTGCTGCTAATAAACCCAGGGGAAGATCCAGGGAAATGAGGGCACTGAAGCTGGAATGGATTTCATTTGGCAAAGCGTTGTGCTGGGAAGAAAAACTGTGAGAAATGAAGGGCTGTGAGGAGCCAGGAGAGGGGTGGGAAAACCCCCTGGGCGAGGGATTGGGGGATAAAACCCCTAATGGGGCACAAAGAGGGGCTGAGCCCCCCGAGCAGAGGGGCAGGAGCAAGGCTCAGCATCCCCCGAGTGCCCCCAGTTCCTCCTGTTCCCGAGTTTTCCCCACAGCCCCTGTGCCAGAGGCAGGGAAATGGTCCCTGAGGTTCCCCAGGAAGGTGGTGCTGATGCCCAGCGACCCAGGAGGGATCTGGGATGTGACTGTGCTGCTCCCCGGGTGTTTCACTGCCAGGGATTTGGGCTTGGAGCAGCCACGTCTGTGCTGCCTCTCCCAGGCTGTGGATCCTGTCACAGCCCAGAATTCCAGCAGAACATCCCCCTGGGAATGGCAGGCTCAGGGCAAGCTCCTGGCCTCAGGAGATCCTGGCTCCCTGTGCCTCAGTCACAACCTTTGGAGCCCAAGTGAGATTTGGGGCCAGGATTTAAACTTGATTTCTCTTTCAGCAGGAATGGCCACTGTTGTTTGTGAGGCAAGAAAACACAACTACCAGGCAACAGCCTCCCAGTCCTGGGGAAGCCCCTTCTAGGACTTGTTAAACAGGCAGAGGACAAGAGGACATTTGGATTCAAAGAGATGTAGGGTGGGCGTTAAGAAATTCTAGGGTTGGAAGGGATGGGCTTTAAGGTCCTCTCCAACCCAACCCATCCTGTGATTGCACGAGTCTGGCTTTGCAGGAACAGCTTCCAAACGGGATGTGAGGAGCAAAACCAGCAACGAACCCCCAGGTGTGAGAATTCCCTCCCTCCTCTTGCCCAGCCAGCAGCAGGGGGGCATTGCCAGGCTGAGCCCCTGGCTGCCCGCAGGACAACTTCCACAGGGACCCAACACAAACCCCTGGGTTACAAACGGGACCCCTGCATGCCCAGCCCAAAGTTCAGCCACTCAGCTCCCACAGCCTTTGCAGCTCCCTGGCAATTCCCATGGGAAGCCACTCCAGGAGCCAGCTTCTGTTCTCTGTCCCAACACAAATTTCCTCCTGCAGCACTTTGCACCAGCAGCAATTCACTGAGGGGAAAGAGGAGCCAAAAGCAGCTTCACTCTGCAAACAGCTTCCCTCTCCCCCCAGCATCCCTGGGGGGAAGGCTGGATGTCCAGCTGGGAGGACACACTCAGCAGCCTGGTTTTGTCTGGTTTCTCTGCAGATCCACCTGCACACCCAGCACAGACACAAGACTTCTTTCTGCTCCCAGTTGTAGCAACTCAGCCCTTACTCCTCCTCACACTGGGGCTGCTGCTCATGGACATCTCCCCAGATCCCACAACTCCCACATCCCATCCTCGGCCTGTCCTGGCACACCCATGTCCCCAGCAGCCCAACAAACCTGTTGTGCCCAATTCCCAGGAACGAGAGAATAGCAGGGATATCATGAGATAATTCATTGACCCTCTGTACTGACCTGGATGTTGGATATTTAACCCAGGGACAGATTGCTTTGGTTGAGTGAAGGTCTGAGCTGTGCCTTCCCTGCAAACAGATTCCAGAGCTGATTGGGAATGGGTGAGGAGAGCTCAGAGCCCCTGGCAGAGCCTGAAGGGGCTCCAGGAGAGCTGGACAGGGACTGGGGCCAAGGGCTGGAGGGACAGGCCCCAGGGAATGGCTTCCCAGTGCCAGAGGGCAGGAGAGATGGGATCTGGGGCAGGAATTGCTGGCTGGGAGGGTGGGGAGGCCCTGGGATGGATTTCCCAGAGAAGCTGTGGCTGCCCCTGGATCCCTGGCAGTGTCCAAGGGCAGGGGGGGATCCCTGGCACAGGGGGAGGGGTCCATGCCCAGGGCAGGGGGGGCACTGGAGGGGCTTTGGGGTCCCTCCCAAGCCAAGGCAGTCTGGGGTTCTGGGACAGGGCTGAAGACCAACACAGTTTCAGCTGGTTAGAGAAAGTTTCCCTGTACAGATACTCCATCCTGTAATAATTCCTCTCAAGCCCCACTGCCTTCATTAAGCTGCTTCTCCATGTCAGTCACACCAACAGCCCCAGCTGGGCTCTATTTTTAAACCACAGAATCGTTGGAAGAGCCCTCCCAGCCCATGGAGTCCACCTGTGCCTGATTCCCACCTTGGCACCTCCAGGGAGGGGGTCTCCAAAGCTCCCCGGGCACTTCACACCTCCTTGGGTTTATTGAGGCCATTCAGAGGGGCCTTGGAAACACATGGAATTGTTCCAGCAAGTGGCCAAAGCAACAAACCCCAAAGCTCTCAGGCAATAATTTAATATCTTAAAAATGAGATGTAAAAAGACTTTTAAGTAAAATTAAACTTTTTACAGATTATATATAATATAATGCATAAAATATATAACAAAATTAATTTAGAAGAGTCCTTTTTAAACAATTAGGGAACACAGTGAGGGATCAGAGCCCGAGCCTTGGAAAGCTGGTGGCCTGGTGAGCAGGGGCCATGGTTTGCTCCTACTTCCTAATAAATAGTTACAGCATGAAAGACATTTCAGCATTTGGTACTTTGGGAGAAGCCAAGGATTTTGAAGTCCAGAAATGAATTTTTCAGTGGCAGAAGTGGCCTAAAGGACTTGAGTGTCCTCAGCAGGAAGAGCCCAGCTGTGTCCTTGCTCCTGCTTTCAGCTCTGCCTTTCCTTTTCCATCCCAGCACATCCTGGAGGGATTTGGGCCATTAGTCCAGAGAATCCTGGGCTCCATTCCAGCAGGATAACAGAGCCCTCAGAGCCACAGGCCAACACTGCCCAGCATTCCCTGTCCAACAGTTTGTCCAACTGAGCTGAACAAGCACCACTTGGGAAGGACAAGGAAAAGGGGGAACCACCCCCTGCCTCAGTTTCCCCATGTGAGGTCCTGGAACTGTTGGTTGGTCCGTGGGGGTTTGTGAAAGTCAAGGAATGGGTTGGGTTGGAAATTTGAATCCCAAGCAGTGCCCCCCCTGCCCTGGGCAGGGACCCCTCCCCCTGTGCCAGGGATCCCCCCCTGCCCTTGGACACTGCCAGGGATCCAGGGGCAGCCACAGCTTCTCTGGGAAATCCATCCCAGGGCCTCCCCACCCTCCCAGCCAGCAATTCCTGCCCCAGATCCCATCTCTCCTGCCCTCTGGCAGTGGGAAGCCATTCCCTGGGGCCTGTCCCTCCAGGACATGAGACTCCCCCTGCCCCAGGGTCACTGTTACTCCAGGAACTTGTCCAGAACTGTTGGTCATTAATTACCTTTGCAACCTCCATCCCAACTCTAAACCCAGGGAGGGCAAACACCCCATTAACTCCAGGTGCTCTTTCCCATACAAACGACTTGGCAGACAAGGGAGCAGAGCTCAGCTTCTGCAAGGTCAAGCCTTGAGAGGCTGTGGGTGTCTGGGCAGCCACCCCAGCCCCTGCTGGGAGGGAGGAGGCCTTGGCACACCTGCAAGAGCCTGGCTGAAGTTCAGTACCTCTCCTAAAGAGCAAGAGGAGGAGGAATTGGCTGATCTTTGGAGTCCTTCCTGGCTCCTGACAGGAGAGGGAAGGTTTAGCCTTGGCAGCACTGATTTTCTGTCATTCCATCCCCCTCTGCCTGTTGGGATTCAGGAAATCCCAAAGTTCATCCTCTTCTCCATCCCCTCCCAACAGAGGCTCCCATTTTCCCAGCCTGGAAAAGGCAGTTTTAGGAGGACAGTCAGGATTGTTCTGCACCAGCCACATGCCCAGGTCTGCCCCAGCCTGCCCAGGGCAGGGGGAGTCACACCTGGAATTACCCAGGCTGGAAAAGTTGAAGATCAATTCAACCCAGCCCTGCCAAGTGCCACATCCACAGGCCTTGGAAATCCCTCCAGGGATGGGCAGCTGTGCCAGGCCTGGACAAGCCTTCCCAGGAAGGAATATTCCCAATATCCCCACCTCCCTGGGTGCAGCTCGAGGGCAGTTCCTCACCATCACTCCCTACCTGGTCTATTTTCACAGGGCAATAAATAGATTTGGGTAACCAATGTATTGAAATTAATTGCTCCTCCTGGCAATTGAAGTATTAGTATTAATTATAATAACAAGAATATGCCCCAAATCACTGTTTCTAAGCATTTATGAGCAGCCTCTGCATTTATTGCTTATAAAAGCACTTAATGCAGTTTCCCAACCAGAGGAAAACTCAGATCCAACAAATTTTATTCCAATTCTTGCTAAAATAAGGGGAGGGAAATTAAAGTCTCATCAAGTCCCACAGGAGAGGCACAGATATTCTGGAGCTGTGTGTGTTCTCAGCCCCAAACAGAGACACTCCAGGGCCCCCAGAGCTGCCTGGGGAGGCACATCCTGCAGGAATTGCAGCCACCCTGACTCTGGGGGGGGGAAATGGTCAATAAAGGCAAGAGAAAGGGGAGAAGTAAAGGGAGTTTTGCCCCCAGCCCGTGGCAGGCACATCCCACATCTCTGGGGGCACAAACTGCAGACCTGCTTTCAATGTCTCCACACCAAAGCCAAGAAAATTGAGCTCCCATGGAGTTTTCCAATCCAACCAGTGCTGAGAGAATTTCCCAACGTCTCCTCCTGGTGCTTAGAGATCCCCGAGATGCAACACAGAAAAGTCAACAAAACTGTTGGGAAACTCCATAAAAACCAGGAAAAGGAGGAAAATACAGAGTCCCAACCATGGTGATGGAAAGAGCAACCCAGGCAAGGCAGGTGTGACCAGGACTGGAATTGGAGTGGAAACAAAACCCTCAGAACACGGATCAGCTTGGTACAACTTGTTCATTAGTGATGCTTTCTCTGGTCACTAATTAAAACAACATCCAGCTCCCCAATATTACAGGATTGTTAACACTAAAACAAGATCAGTGTGTTGGCTCCCTCCCATCAGGCAAGGATGTAATTATTCCTTATCTTCCCAGACAGCCAAGCCCAGGAAAGACAATTACAAAAAAATTTATGTTCACTGGAGTGTGAAAAAATAAGTCATAAAATTAACACTGTATTGATCCTCTTGCTTTTAGCAGTTATTAAAAGGCACCAGTGATTTCCTGACTGTTCCCTTTGAAGGCAGCTCCTGGCTGGAATTCATTTTGATTTGGGGTTCCTGCTTGTTTGCCAAGTTTCCCCCACCTCTCAGAACTCCTCAGGCTTCCAAGGGCTCTCCCTTTTCCCTGAGAACCACCTTGCTCCAGAATTGTTGGATGCTGAGGTGGGAAAAGCTCTGCTCTCCCTGCAGTTGGTGTGGATTTGGGTCATTCCATCCCCAAATAAACAAATCCAACACGTCCCTGCCCATGGCAAGGGTGGAACTGGAGGGTCTCAAGGGTCCCTTCCAACCCAAACCAACCTGGGATCCTGCAATTCCTCACCCACCCAAATCCATGGGATCTATTCCCAAAGGAGAGGTGTCCTGGTGGGTGGGAGGGAAGCAGGAACACCCCACTTGGGAGGACTTCCATCCCAAACTTCAGTCAGAACAGACATTAAACATTCCCAGGAAGGAGCTGGAGCTGCTGGAGCAATTCCAGAGGAGCCCCCAGGATGAGCAGAGGGAGCAGCTCTGCTGGGAGGGAGGGATGGGAGAGCTGGGATTGTCCAGCTGGAGAGGAGAAGCTTTGGAATGACCAAATTGTGGCCTCCAGGAGCTGAAGGAGCCCCAGGAAACATGGAGAGAGACTTGGGAATGGGCTGGAGGGACAGGCCCCAGGGAATGGCTTCCCACTGCCAGAGGGCAGGAGAGATGGGATCTGGGGCAGGAATTGCTGGCTGGGAGGGTGGGGAGGCCCTGGGATGGATTTCCCAGAGAAGCTGTGGCTGCCCCTGGATCCCTGGCAGTGTCCAAGGGCAGGGTGGGATCCCTGGCACAGGGGGAGGGGTCCCTGCCCAGGGCAGGGGGGCACTGGATGATCCTTAGGGTTCCTTCCAACCCAACCCATTCCCTGATTCCCTGATTTCCACATTAAAACTCCTCTGAATGGATCTCGTTTACATTTGGCTCCAGCCTTTGGGAGCAGCACAAGGAATGTTCTCAGAGGAACATTTCCAAGTTGATAACGCACCTTTATTTAGTTTTTAAGTGTTTCCCACTTAGTTGAGTATTAAACAAATGCCTCAGTGCCATCCCTGTGTTTACAGAACATCAGCTCCCATAAAATGGCCTTTTTCCAGCTGTGGGGTTTGGCTCAGACAAAGAAATCCATAATGAAGCAACTCCAAGGAAGCAAAGCCTCCTTTATAATTCCCTCTTCTCTCCTCTGCTTCCCCAGTGGCAAAGGGGGAAAAAGGAAGGACAGATGGCTTTATTCCAGACACTGGTGCTGCTGAGCTCAGCCTGGACTGCAGCACTTGGAAAACCTCAACAGGAGGGATCAAAAGCCATAAATGCTCCAAGAGCAGTGGCTTTGCCCCAGAGTTGGGAATTCTACAATCCTGAGTGAGAAGGGACCCACAGGGATCATCCAGTCCATCCAACCCCTGGCCCAGCACAGGGCACCCCAACAATCCCACCCTGTCCCAGAGACTCTCCAGAACCTCCATCCAAACTACCCCAAATGCCAAGAGATTGGAAATCCAAGGTGGCTCCCACAAGTCATTCCCAGTCCTGCTGCTGGGAAAGAAATGCCCTCAATTTATCTCTATAAAATCCATCCACTTCCTTCCTGCTTCCTTCAGTCCCAGGACACATTTTGTTATAATGTGACAAATACTCCCACATTTCCCTTTATTCTCCTTTAAACCTCCTCCCAACACCATCTTATTACTCTTATTTTTGCCTGAATCCATGAGCCAATATTCCCCAGGAGGGAAGCTGACAATATTCCTGGTCCTCCCTTGCAAGGAGGTTTTCACTGCCAGGTTTTCCAGGAGGGATTGATGGAATTCCTGAATTAAATCAGAGCCTTGGAAGAGAAACCCCGTGCTGCTGGGAGAGCCCCTGAGACATCCCAAGGCCTGCAGGCTCTGCAGGGAGTGTTTCCTCCCCAGTACTGGGGGGAACAGGAAAATCCTGGACCTCAGGCCCTTGGGAGCACATTCAGCTGCTGCCCAGCCCAGCAAACAGGAGCTGCTCCAGGTGATCCCAAGCCCCAGCAGAGACACCAGGAGTGTCCAGGGCTGGGAATGGGAGATTTGGGCCAAAATCCTTTTCCCAGCTCTAATTGTCCTTCCCTGAAAGAGCAGCACAGGAGCTGCTGGCCATGAACAGCCTGGAGTGGGAATGGTGGCTCCTCCCAAACTTCTTCAATCCCAGGATGGTTTGGGTTGGGAGAGACCCTAAAGCCCATCCATCCCACCCCTGCCCTGGGCAGGGACCCCTCCCTCTGTGCCAGGGATCCCACCCTGCCCTTGGACACTGCCAGGGATCCAGGGGCAGCCACAGCTTCTCTGGGAAATCCATCCCAGGGCCTCCCCACCCTCCCAGCCAGCAATTCCTGCCCAAGATCCCATCTGAGTTCCCCTTCCTTCAGCCCCAGTGTCACAGCTCCACCCCAACATCCCTGGGAAAACCCCCAAATAATCTGCACAAAGCCACTGATTGAGTTTATTATTGAGCTCCAAGGACCCCCAGAAATTAGGAGAGGAGACAACCCGACTCTCCAAGAGCACATCAAGTTCCTGGAGATTTATCTCCCCCATTATCCCCCCAGGGCCAGCAATTCCTCCCCCAGTTCTCACCTGCCTGATAAAGCTGCAGGGATTTTGTGGGATCACCCCTGCCTGCTTTGCCCCATCCAGGGGGGGAGGCTCACAGTCCCCCCCAGCAATAAATACTGATTTCCCAAAGCCATTTGCCACAGACACGCCCAGCAATGCCTTAAATCAAACAAAGCACCTCATTGCAGGGCATGGCCTGGAAGGGGGAACAAGCAATGACAGCTCCAGAATGCAGAGAAAGGCCCCCCCATTTATCCAGATTTAGTCTGAGCACTTCAATTCTTGTGAAGCATCTTCAGTTCTGGGAGGTTGTAACAGCAGAACTTCTGTTCAAACAATCCCATTTCCTGAATAAAAGCCTCTTTGTGCTGGATGGTTTTTCCTTAAATAGAGACTTGAAACCTTAGCAAACCTTGGAGGAAATACAGTCTCTTTATTTCAGGAGTCCTCAGAGAGGTTGTTCTCCTCTGAGATCCATGAAATGGTTATTTTAGCACTGCCAGATAAGCAATTAATTCCCCAATTAATACAAATATTTCATATGCAACTGGGTTCTTATTTGAATAAGCAATTATGTTGAGTTGCTTTGATTCCAAATGAGTACAAATCCCATCCTGGCAGGGGGAAATTGTTCCAGCAGTTTGTTTGGACACAAACAATCTCCATGTGCAGAACAGGAACACATCCATGGCCCACAATTTATAGGAGGAACTGGAGCATTTCAAGAAATCCCAGCACAGCTTTCAATGGAAAACATCCCCCTGATGGAATCCCTGCTGGAGCAGGACTCCAGCACCTTGGGAAGGCACTCCTGGACGCTGCTTTTCAACAACCAGAAGCCATAAACATAAAATATATCCATTGCCATCCTTCTGGGATAACTGGGATAAGAGGCAGCCCCAGGGAGCTGAGGCACAGCAAGGGTGTCCCTGGCTGGTCTGGGCCATTATGGGGATGTCTGTGGCTCAGCCTCACAGTGGCTGCCAGTCCCACGGGGAGCAGGGGCACCCAGAGCTCCCTCCACCTCCATCCCACTCCAGGGACTTCCCAGGCTGATGGAAATCCCAGCCCTAACCAACAGGGCCCTCAGAGCCTCCTGCTGCACTGCCTCTCCACCCCACTGCACCTGGGGTGTCCCTCTGTCCTGGGAGAGGCTCCAGCAGCACCCCAGGAATGAGCAGGGACCCCAGGGCTGAGCAGCCCCTGGGAGAGGCTCCTGCTCATGGAATGGGGAGGGAAGGGACCTCAAAGTTAATCCCCCCTGCCCTGGGCAGGGACCCCTCCCCCTGTGCCAGGGATCCCACCCTGCCCTTGGACACTGCCAGGGATCCAGGGGCAGCCACAGCTTCTCTGGGAAATCCATCCCAGGGCCTCCCCACCCTCCCAGCCAGCAATTCCTGCCCCAGATCCCATCTCTCCTGCCCTCTGGCAGTGGGAAGCCATTCCCTGTTCCTGTCCCTCCAGCCCTTGGCCCCAGTCCCTCTCCAGCTCTCCTGGAGCCCCTTCAGGCTCTGCAAGGCCCCACTCAGGTCACCCCAAAGCTTCTCCAGCTGGACCCTCCCAGCAGAGCTGCTCCAACCCTCTCATCCCCTCCCCAGCCCCCCATGGACCTGCAGTGTCCCATTCCCAAACACCCCTTGGGTTTTACTCCTCCAACTCCCAGTTCTCCCACTGACCCCAGACCCCCAATTAAATCGACTTCAATCACATCCAAGAGCCCAAGTGTCAGAATCTGGAGTGAGGAAAAGCCCCAGAAATAAAGGAAGTAACTGGTTTCTAACTGTGTTTTTTATAACAATTATGATTGAGGAAAAGAAGAGAACTGGATTTTGGCAGCTTCCTGCCCAGACCAGAGGGTCCTTCTGGATTCCCTGCAAATCCTTTTTAAATCCCACAAGGCACTGGAGCCCACCCTGCACATTTCCCTCTGCAATTAATGCTGATTATTCCACCCAAACCAAACTGGATGGGAATTAAGTTCTCTCAATTCCAGTCCTAGCTCATATATTGATTTTATTTTAAAAAAGCAACATCCCATTTGACTCCAATTGGGACTCAGTTCCTCCCCCCAGCTGGGAGAGCTGCACAACATCCCAATGAGCTCGTTTAGAGAGGCAGAAGGGCTGAGCTGGGCAGACTTTGTTAGACACTGGGTCAAGAAAATCAGCCTCAAACTTCACTGGCTCGCTGTAACTGCTCAGCAAATAAATCATAGTTCATTGCCTCTGCTTTCTGAATCCTAAATAGAGATTACAAGCTCCAAAAACTGAGAAACTCTTATTGTTTGCAATCTTGAAGCCCCAGGAAAAGGTCACAGAGGTAATTGCTGCAAGAAAAGATCACAGGTCAGGAGAAATATTTTTTTTTTAGCTTGAAATGATCAGGAAAAGAGTTTGCACTGGTAGGAATTAAAGAGTGTATTTAATCCTCTCTCCAATTCACACAAGACATTGTAGATATGGAAACTCTGGTTGTGAGTTCAACCTTTGTGGGTCTCACTCCTGGAGGAGCAGAGGGGGCCTGGGGGGACTCTCAAGGTGTCCTGAGAACACCAGTGTTGTCAGAGAAGCCCAGGCACAGCTTAGTCCCATTTTCCTCAGGATTTTGGGATGTTCCAGGTCAGAACTGGTGCCAACCACAGCTGAGGAAAGCCACACACAGGGAAATCAAACATATGTGGGCTGGGAATTCCAAACTTAAATGCCTGGTGCTGCCAGTGAAGCTCAACTGCTGGGCAGGTTTTAACTAAGCTGGGGTGGAATTAAATGATCCTCAAGGATCCTTCCAACCCAAACCATCCTGTGATCCCAAATCTAAGTGTTTAAGGGATCCCTGGCTACACCAAAACCAGAGGTTACAACAAATGAAAACAGAAGAAAAGTGACTGCTCTGGTTCTGGGTGCTGCTTAAAACCAGACAATGGTTTCAATACCAGCAGTTCTCATTTTCACTTTTACTCCTCATGACTGTAACTGAGTTCCAGGACAATCTAACACTGTCCTCAATAAGCTGGAGAATAAAAGAAAATAAAAGTGGCTGATATTATTAAACAAATTCAGGCAAAACACGACTCAAGCAAGAATTAACATCACTGAGATCAGATCCAGCACCACAGTGTGGCACCTCCAGGTGCTGGGCTGTGTTTGACTCCCTTTCTCCCCTGGGCTGGCACACAAATCCAGGGCTGGGCAGAGCCCAGCTGGCACCTCCTGCCTCCCAGTGCCTGGGGATGGGATCAGAGGGATGGGCAGCACCAGGGAAGGGAGAGCCAGGCTGGGAGAGTTCCCCTGGAAGAGAAGGATCCAGGGAGAGCTCAGAGCCCCTTGCAGAGCCTGAAGGGGCTCCAGGAGAGCTGGAGAGGGACTGGGGCCAAGGGCTGGGGGGACAGGCCCCAGGGAATGGCTTCCCACTGCCAGAGGGAAGGAGAGATGGGATCTGGGGCAGGAATTGCTGGCTGGGAGGGTGGGGAGGCCCTGGGATGGATTTCCCAGAGAAGCTGTGGCTGCCCCTGGATCCCTGGCAGTGTCCAAGGGCAGGGTGGGATCCCTGGGACAAATGTAATGACTGTTTTTTCCCCAAAGAGCCTTATTTTTACAGTCCCTTCAAACACAGAACATCATGATGCAGCAAACCCCTCTGGAGGCAGAGGAGAGGAGCATCCCCAGGACCTCACTGGATCCCTGAGCTGCACCCAGAGCTCTTTCCAACACCCCATTCCTGCCCCCAGACACGAACTCCAGGCTGTTGTCACCGGTTGTGTCTCAGTTTTCAGGTGCGAAGGCAGCCCAAGCTCAAATGCATCTCCTCGGGAACACGAGCAGCTAATTGCAGCTAATTACTCTAGCCCCCAGACCCGACCAAGTGTCCCAAAGAGCTGAGCTCTGTCACTCCATGTCTGGCAGGGTGGCAGGGCCCCAGCTATTCCCCTACAACTGCTGCTTTGTTTGCCGTGCAGGCTGATACCTGCTGATAAAATGCTTTGCTTTCAAGTGATAAATTATCTTCATTAACTCTAATTGTTTACAGACAAATTTATGCAAATGGAGCCATTTAAGGAGCAGCAGCAGAGCTCTGGCTGTGGCTTGGGAGATGCCAGAGGAACACTCAACTTTGTTCATCTCAGTGGGGTTTAATTCCTTAAAGTAAGGCTGTGCATCCTGGGGGGAGGTGGGACAGCAGCTGCATCCCTGTGCTGGGGATGGCAGAGGAAGTGCAACCGTGGATTGTTCTCCCTGCCTTTCCCTAAAGAATCCCAAGATGAGTTAGGTTGGAAGGACCTTAAAGTTCATCCCATTCCACCCCCTGCCATGGGCAGGGACACCTCCCATGTTCTCAGGTTGCTCCAACCTGGCCTTGGACACTCCCAGGGATCCAGGGGCAGCCACCTGGCACCTCCCAGAGAAGGATTTCCCTTCTTTTGCCGTGATTCCTCCCTGTGCTCCCAGTCCATGCAGGGCTGAGGGCATTTCCCAGGAAGCCAAAGGCCAGTGGAGCTGCTGTGACATCCCTGACCTTCCTGGGGGAACTGCACTGTCCCCATGGAGCAGCTGGAGGGAAACAAAAGGATGAGCTGACCAGAAACACGAGAGGAGTTCAACCCACCCCTTCCACACCCACAGCTCCTCCTGCATGTCTTATTCCTACTTTTATTGCTTGGGAGGCAATAGAATGAGGTTACTCTGAGCAGCCTCTGTAGTGGAAGGTCCCTGCAGGTGGCAGGGGTTGGGATGAGATGATCATGGATTCACATCATACCAAGGAATGGTTTGGGCTGGAAGGGACCTTAAAGACCATTGAGTTCCAACCTTCTGCCAAACTCCCTTTCCCACACCAAAGGCACACAGGGCTCCAATGCCAAGGTCCCAGCACTGCCACCACTTGCAGCTCATTAATTAGTGCAGGAATGGAGGTTTGGGGCTGCATTCATTTTTTTTCCAAGGAAGACAAAACACCCAGAGAATTTCAGGAGCAGCCCTGAGAAGGCAGGATCAGAATCATGGAAAGACCTCCAAGGTCACTGAGTCCAACTCTTGCCCAGCATGGCCAGGCCCAGCAATGCTTCAGTCCCCAGCTTACCTAGTTCCCAGTTCAGAGCAGTTTCTCACTGGTTCCTGATGCAACTTCCACTCCTTGTGCAGTTTATGGTTTCCCATCCAGCTGTAATTAGGAAATGCCCACACTCTTTTCCCGTTTAATTTTAGAGCAGACAACACTAGAGCCACGGGATTTATTTCTGAGGACACTCTGAGTTCAATGCTCTGAGCCCCACTGTTGGTTGTTTGCATTTTACCCGGGGTCAGCACCTTCTCTGCTGTTGTTTCAAGGTTGACAGTGATTTAAACTCGGTGTACTTTTACAAGCTGTGCCTAATCTGGGGTATAAATCATTCTGGGGGACGTTTCCTCCTGCCTGTCATTTCTCAGGAAGATGCTCTTAGGGCTGGGCTGGAACAATGTGCAATTCCCAAATTTGCTTGCACAGGCTCCCCTTTGAATGAGGTGTGGGAGGGATGGAGCTGCTGCCTCTGAGCACATCACAGCTGCCCCCCCTCATTTGGGACCATGGCAGGGCTTTGCTTCCTCAGCCAAAGCACATCTGCATTTTCACTGCTCCCCTGGGTCTGGGGAGACTGGGCAAACTGGCCCTACTGGGCACGAGTGTGTGGGACACACAGACCATCCTCTGCTGGGATCTCAGGGACACAAGGACTCAGGTGCCAAAGCAGGGCCTGCTCTGGGCTCTCCACCAGCACAGCCCAGAATCCAGGATCCCCGAGGCTGGCACAGCCCCCCAGCCCCTGGAGCCCCCCCTGTGCCCCATCCCCACCTTGGCCCCCAGTGCCACGGCCAGTCCTTCCCTGGGCACCTCCAGGGCTGGGCACTGCCCACGTTGGGGTCTCCCCCAGAAGAGGCTCCTCAGGGTTTCCCAGCACATCCTGACGTGGGGCTCTGCCCCATTCCCACAGCTTTCCATGCCACAGGTCCCTGGGGAGTTGCCATGGGCTCCCAGCTGCCCCTTCCATCGTGTGGAGCTTTGCCATGGACACATCCTGCAGGGAATGACAATAACAGAGCATTAAAGAAGGGAAAAGGCACTAATTTCAGTTAATTATCAGCTGTCCTGCAGCCCCATCACACACAGGCCAGGCCTTTATGTGACACCCCTGACATGCCTGAATCCAGGAACTGAATGCCAGTGGAAGGGTTTCTGGTATTATTTTAATAGCACAGAGCAAGAGTTCCTTGTCCAAATCCCATTAATAACCACTTTGAAACTGCAAAGCCCATTAAATCCAGGCAGATATTTTAGGCAAAAGCTAAAACTGTTTGAACTTTGCAAAGTCTGTGAGACCACTTTAATTGAGCAGCAAACAGAGCATTTCTAATCCAGCCTGGAAGAGAAAAAGGGAGTAGGAAGGACATTGAAAAGAGAAGAGAAATAACAGCAGAGAGGAGCAGTGCCAGGGCCCCAGGGAGGGAGACCCACAGCAGAACAGTGTAGGATCAGCCCCTTCTGGGGGCTCAGATCAGATTTTACCTTCCCTGGGAGGGTGGGGAGGCCCTGGGATGGATTTCCCAGAGAAGCTGTGGCTGCCCCTGGATCCCTGGCAGTGTCCAAGGGCAGGGTGGGATCCCTGGCACAGGGGGAGGGGTCCCTGCCCAGGGCAGGGGGGGCACTGGAGGAGCTGTAAAGTCCCTTCCATTCAGACTGTTCCGGGATTCTACAATTCTGGTGTAACAAGCTAAAAACAAATAGACAAAGCAATGCTTAAACACTAATTAAGATGAGTTTGTGCTTTCATCCATGAGAAGATGGATAATGTGCTTCCACATCCAGGCTGTGCAGAGTCAGCATCTTCCTGGGCTCAGTCAGATCATCCCAGCAAAGCCCTGGATTTCCCTCCTGCCAGGGGACATGGGCAAGCTGAATTCACACTTTTCATTTCTATCTTCCAGCTGAGAGGGGGAAAAAACAGGAGAAAACTCTTCTCATCCTCATGGAATGATAGGATGGTTTGGGTGGAAGGGACCTTGGAGACCATCCAAGGGGATCACAGTCCCCCAGCCCTGGCAGGAGTTGGGGCACACAAGGCCTTGCAATGTTGTTCCATTTCTCATGGAAGCAAAGCTGTGTTGGGGGGCTTGGAGCAGCCTGGGACAGTGGGGGGTGTCCCTGGGCATGGAATGAGAGGAGCTTTAGGGCCCCTCCCAACTTAAATTGTTCCATTTCCCTGTGGAATCAACAGCAGTGCCAGTGTAACCCACAGTGTGTCAATGTTACCCATTTTCCTCTCCCACCCCTGACCAAACCAGAGGGGGGGATTTAGGGAAGCTCTGGGGCCCCCAGCACAGTCCTGGCTGTTCCCCAGGTCACAGCAGTGGCTGAACATTTACTGCCTCAAGCCTGTAACTTCAGGCACACTCAGAGGGAAGAAAGGATCCAACTGGCTGGGAGGGAACAGGATTTCAAGTGAAAACTCCGGCTGCAAAGAACCAGAGCTGGAGAGGGAGGAGAGATGAAAGCTCCTATTCAATCCCACGTTCTCCATAAGGGATTGATGGAGCAGAAATGGATATTTTCCATTTCAAACCAAACTGCCTCAAAGCTTGGCTGTGAACCTGTGGGTTCTGGGTAGGAGTGGGGTGGGATAGTAAGAGAACAAAAGAAAGGAAGCCTTTATGGAAAATTGGTGATACCCTTTCCAGCATCCTGGAAATGTGCATTGGGAAATACTAAAAAGGGCCACCTAGAGACCAGGCTTTGGCACAACTCCAAAGTGGTGCATTCTCTGCTTTTATCTCATTCTTCCCCCTGACATCCCCTCTCCCACAGCAGGACAGATGCAGGAGTCTGTCCCACACCCCCTGCACCACTTGGGGTTCATTTATTGTGGAGCTGGTTCTGTTCCTGCAGGTTGCCCCTGGCCCTCAGTTGCCTGCAGTTCCCTTGCTCAAGGCAGCTCTGCCTCTGGCCATAACAACCCACCCAAGGAACCCCTGGGCCCAGCCCTGGTCTGAGGCAGCAAATCCTCGTGCAGGGGCTGGATGTGCAACACGAGGCTGGGCACTGCTGCCAGCCTGGCTCGGGCGCTCCAGGGAACCTTGCCTTGGCAGAGGGAGCCCCTCCATTGCCCCAAGGGGACAGGAAGGGCTTTGGGCACTGCCACCTGGGCTTTGGGCACTGCCACCTGGGTATGGGCACTGCCACCTGGTTATGGGCACTGCCACCTGCCCTGAGGGCTCTGACAGGTTCCAGCTGAGCCAGGGGAGGTCCCAGGACCTGTCTCCCCACACGGGGGCTGCACATCTTCACCAACTCCAAACCCCTGGGGCTCCACTGGGAAGAGTGAACACCTGGAGAGTGAGCGCGGGTGGAAAAGCCCTCTGAGATCAAATCCAAGCACCCCCAGCCCTGCCAAGGCCACCCCTGCCCTTGTCCCCAAGGGCCACATCCACAGGGCTTGGAATCCCTCCAGGGATGGGGATTCACCCTGTCCTGGGCAGCTCTGCCAGGGCTGGGCAGCCCTTTTGGGGAAGAAATATTCCCAATATCCCATTTAACCCCCCCTGGCCCAGCCTGAGGCCGTTCCCTCTCCTCCTGGCCCTTGTTCCCTGAGAGCAGAGCCCGACCCCCCCCAGTTTCCCCCTCCCCTCAGCAAAAACTAAATTACAAAAATGCAGAGAAGAGTTTTTCCTTCTGAAACTCCTCAGCTGCAGATGTTTCCAGGAAGCCAGATGGGTGGAGATATCCCTCTGTTTGTCTGTGCCTCCTCTTCTCCAGGCCCTGGTGGGAATGAGGATTCCAGGAGTGATGCTCAGCTGAGCACCACGCAGGATTTGACAGGTGCCCCAGGGAACTCTTCTGTCAGGATTCATTGCAGAAATCCAGTGTCATTTTGGCTCTGGAGGAGACCCCCCAGCCCGGAGCATTCCCAGAGCAGCAGCTGGGAAGGGCTGTGCTGCTGGGGGACCACAAACTCTGAGCTGGATCCTTCCCCATCCCAAGCCCTCGCTTAGTGCCTGGCAGATGCTCTGAAGCCAAATGGCAGATTCCCTGTGGCTCATCAAGATTCACTGAAATGTTCCCCTCGTTAATTTGGTGGCAAAATGTTGCAAAGCTGCCAAGAACCACAGGGCAGGAGTCAAACGTGGCAGAGCATGTGATTTGTGTGCAGATATTAAATTTGCAGGAGAACAGCCTCTTCCATAACCTCAGAGATTAAAAAGATGGGGAGTATTTTGCTATAATTGGTCTTATTCCTATTTGTGCTGCATTTATGAATAATATTAACTCGCTCACAATTGGAGCCATATGGTAGAAAGAAAATTAAAAAGTTGCAAAAAGAAAATTAGCTGTGGATATGTTTTGCATGTCTGGGAGATTTCCTTGGGAGGTTTCAAGTCATAAATATTTTTTAGCTGCAAATAAAAGCAAATACTGTTTTTCTTTAAGATGTAAAATTATGTTTTCATTCTGTTGGCACAAGAATGGCCACGAGTGGTACCATCGAGTTGTTGGACAAGGCTGTGAGGGGTGGGGGGGTGGTTGGGGTGTCTGTGCAGGGCCAGGGGTTGGACTGGGGGACCCTTGGGGGTCCCTTCCAGCTCAGGAGATTCCATGATTCCATTCCAAGTTCATCTGGAGAGAGTGATGCCATGATGAACCAGTTCATCCCATCCCAAAGGGACTGATGTTGGCAGGGAGCTCTGGAGGGGGCCTGGACCACCCTCCCAGCTCCAGGTGTGGTTGGATTTTGAGGATCTCCAGGGGTGGAGGCTCCACAACTTCCCTGGGCAGCCCGTGCCAGGGTTCTCTTGTGCTCAGATGGAATATCTTGGCTTTTCATTTGTGCCCATTCCCTCTTGGGGCACCACTGGGGGAAGTCTGGCTCCCACCAGAGAAGGGATAAGACCTCGGGGCTCCTCCTACAGCCTGTCCCTGCAAGGAAGATGCTCCAGGCCCCATGTAACACTTACCATGGACCCACAGAATGGTTTGGGTGGGGAAGGACCTTCTCAAGGACATCTGGGCCCACCCCCATGCCATGAGCAGGAGGCCCCTCCTAGAGAAAACACCAAAAAAGAGGGTATTTATGAGCAAGCAGCTGTTTTTAAAGAATACATTTCCCAGCCATTCTCCCATCTCAGCCAAGATCTAAGACAACACCTGAATATTGTCCTGAGCATCCTGTCCCTCCATGGCCTGACTTCTGGGCTGGACCTGGCCCGGGGCTCCCTGGGGGTTCCAGATGTCCCTGAGGACCTGGCTGATGCTTGGATTGTCCCCTTGCAGCAGATCCCAGCTCATGGGAACATGTCCCAGGTTCACCTCAGACACTCCAACCCCCAGGAAATCCCAGGAGTCTCACCAGTGAAGTGTAACTGGGTGCTGGACAGGAGTCACCCCCCAGCCCAGAGGACCAACAAGAGAAATCCTGGCTGCTTGTACCTGCCCCCACCCCCAGCTGAAGGGAACTCTGCTCTTGCTGCTGTCATCTGCTGTGCAACAGGAATTGTTCTCCAAAGAGCACTTTGGAAAACAGACCCAGCCCCGTTCTGAGAACTCCAATCTCTCTGTGTTCCTTTAAGTTGGATTAAATGAGACTGATGTGGTTTCAGAGCTCTCAAACAACCCCATTAAGGCCATTCCAGCTCAGAACTCTGCAATAATCACCTGGCTCTGGAATGGAATGGCTTTTCTGGGACTAATGGGAACTCCTGCTCTTCTAATGGGACACATTTAGTGCAGACATATGTTTGAGAGGCTCTGTCCCATTTGTAAATATTGCAAGGTGTTTATGCCATGGGTGTGATCCAGCTTTTCCCATAGCCCAGCTGCTTTTCCTGGTGCTCCTCCTGCATCCCCTTGTGACTTTTCCAAGCTTTCCCTCCTTCTGCTGCTCAAAAGCTCAAGGAGGTTTAATAACAGAGACCAACTCCTGGAGCATTAGCAGGACTAAATGCCCCAGCAAAAGCTCACCCAGGTTCCAATGACCAGGGATGTGGATCCAGAAGGGACATCTCCAGGTGTTTTTAGTTCACTGGACGGACTTCTCCAAGGATCCATTTTCTCTCACTTGGACCCTGGGGATTTCCTTTGCCTCAGGAGCTGCTCTGTCTGTCCCCTAATTGCCCTTCCATGAAACAATAGCAGGGACTGATCCCTCCCCTCAGCTGGGGCTATGTTACAGAGCTGCTCTGCAGTCCCAGCTGAGACTCAGTCCTGGGGACCCCTCACCCCTCCCGGTGCTGTCCCAGGGCTGCTCCCCTGTGCCCCTTTCCCACCCAAAGCAGAGGGGGTGTCCCTCAGCAGCAGCACTTGTGTCCCTCTGCCTGGAGTGCACAGGAACACGGTGTCTTCAGCCAGCTCCCCTCTGCTCCTGCCACAGTCACCTGCTGCTGGATCATGGAACCCTGGGATGGGTTGGGTTGGAAGGACCTTAAAGCTCATCCCACCCCACCCCTGCCCTCGGCATGGACCCCTCCCTCTGTGCCAGGGATCCCACCCTGCCCTTGGACACTGCCAGGGATCCAGGGGCAGCCACAGCTTCTCTGGGAAATCCATCCCAGGGCCTCCCCACCCTCCTAGCCAGCAATTCCTGCCCCAGATCCCATCTCTCCTGCCCTCTGGCAGTGGGAAGCCATTCCCTGGGGCCTGTCCCCCCAGCCCTTGGCCCCAGTCCCTCTCCAGCTCTCCTGGAGCCCCTTCAGGCTCTGCAAGGGGCTCCGAGCTCTCCCTGGATCCTTCCCTTCTCCAGGGGAACATTCCCAGCTCTCCCAGCCTGGCTCCAGAGGGGCTCCAGCCCTGGAGCAGCTCCGTGGCTCCTCTGGATCCCTCCAGCAGCTCCAGGTAGTTGTGTGTTCCCCAAGCCCTGCAGTATCCATCCATCCATCCATTCATCCATCCATCCATCCATCCATCCATCCATCCATCCATCCATCCATCCATCCATCCATCCACAGCCCTTATGGAGAACAGTGGGGAGCTGAGGCAGCTGACCAGAAACCACCCTGAGAAGGAAGGACATGGAAACCAGCTCACTGAAGGCAGCCAATGCCCAAACACCACCCAACACCTGCCCAGGGCCCCATTCTGCTACAGCCCCCAGACCATGTCCCAGACCCAGGAGGGGACCTCAGGACACCCAGGAGGTTCCCTGCTCTGAGCCCTTGCACGTCACCACTGTGTCCATATTGTGGCCTGGACATAATTATTCAACCACAGGCCAAAGCCAGTAATTAGCTGAGTGTGTAATTATCTCTTTCAGTACCTCTGCAGTTCATACTCTGCGAGGAATTTATCTCCTGAAGGGCTTCTGAGGCTTTTGCAAGTACAGAATGAAATTTGTTAACTGTTAATAACCACCAAATGAGCTCATTTATTAAGGGTTGGAAATAACTCAGCCATGTCAGCCAGAATCAACAAGTTACCTGTGGATTGAAGAAGGCAAAGGGAAGAATATTTAACCCTTTCTCCAGGGCAAGGAGTCACTGGGAGGACCAGAGATTCCAAAGGACACCATGGCCTCACTCCTTCCCTGGTAGGGTGGGGAGGCCCTGGGATGGATTTCCCAGAGAAGCTGTGGCTGCCCCTGGATCCCTGGCAGTGTCCAAGGGCAGGGTGGGATCCCTGGCACAGGGGGAGGGGTCCCTGCCCTGGGCAGGGGTGGGATGGGATGAGCTTGAAGGTCTTTTCCATCCCAAAGTATCCTGGGATCCCCTGACTGTGCTGGACCCTTTGACCTTGTTCACCAGTTCATTTCATTTGGGACTTTGCCTTTTTTGAGCACTGCCTGAGGAATTGTTTTAGAGCTCAGCTCCTTTCCCAGCACAAACCCCCAGGTCTGACTGATTCACCTCCCTGGGAACAGTGGCACTGGATGACTCCAGGAGCCCAACAGAAACACAACTCCTGTGCAAATCATTCCCATTTATGAGCCCTTGGAATAAATTTGCAGGTTTTGTGGATGCCAGAAATTCATTCCACACTGTGCCCTGGTTCCCTTTCCCTGTCCAAGTGTCACTTCTCTCTCCTGCTCTCCAAAGGCCATGTCTGTGCATTAATATTTTATCTTGGAAGTCCTTCTGCTGTCCCTGTGCCACATGTGCAGACTGAGGGAAGCAATTTAAGAGAGGGAAACCTCTCTCAGTGGATTTGGAAAGAGTCTCACATTCACTAGGTGAAATGAGGGAAGCAAATTGACTGCAGGGCTCCAGGGAAGTGCTGGGAGTGTAATGGATTATCCCTAAGTGTGAGCAGAGCAGCTCCAAGGGCTGCAGCAGAGCCTGGAGCCAGTGTCCCCTAATGAGCAGCAATCAGAGGGACCCTCTGAGCTCGGGGAGGCTGCAGAGCACCTGGGAGAGCTCCAGCTCCCAGGGAACTGCAGCTGGCAGGGGCTGGAGGAGCTGGGGGGCTCATCCTGGAGCAAAGGAGGCTCAGGGGGCCCCTGGAATTCTCTGCAATCCCTGCCAGGAGGGGGGAGCCGGGGGGGGTCGGGCTCTGCTCCCAGGGAACAAGGACAGGAGGAGAGGGAACGGCCTCAGGCTGGGCCAGGGCAGGGGGGACACTGGATCACAGGATCACAGAATCACTGGGTTGGAAGAGACCTCCAAGATCATCGAGTCCAACCCTTGCCCTGACACCTCGACCAGCCTGTGCCCCCAAGTGCCACATCCAGCCTTTTCTTAAACACACCGGGGGTGGTGGCTCCCCCACCTCCCCGGGCAGACCGTTCCAACACCTTACTATTCTTTCTGTGAAAGATCTGGGGGATAATTCCCTCCTGCAAAGGGCTGTCCAACAAAGTGCCCAGGGCTGGGCCCCATCCCTGGAGCTGCCCCAAACCGTGTGGGGTGGCCCCAGGGCTCGGTGCTGACCGCGGGGTGCTGGGCTGACCTTTGCGACTCATGACCTTAAAGGTCTTTTCCACCTTTAGCAATTCCATGATTCCAGGAGCGTGTTCCAGTGTAAAAGCAAGCAGGCCCTGGGTGCCACAGCCGTTCCAGAATTCCCAGGCCCCTGGAGCTCATGAGGCAGCTCCATCCCCGGGGACAGAGGCAGCCTTATCTCCGAGTGCAGACAACACGAAGCCCCCTGATAAGGGCAAGGAATTTGTTTGCTCCTAATGGATTCCTGTCACTGCGAGGAGAAATAAATGCCCTGTCAATTTTTAATGTATCTATACCTGTGTTATCTCTGGTAATAATCTGAGAGAGCAAAAGCTGCCTAATAGGAAGGGATCATATTTATTTTAACCACCCCCAACCCTCAATGACAAAGAGGTGCCTGCATATTCACAGACCACATCCCACCTTCACGGGGTTTGTAATCCATTCCAGTGGTTTGGAGTATTATTTGAGGCCATTAGTTCTCTCTTTGGATCAAAGGGACACGAGACTGTACAGACAGTAATGGGTCAAACCTAGAAGGTTACAGACTTTATGAAGCTTTAACGCTGCTGAGGGAGATGCCAGGACTCCTCTCCAGGCAATACCCAGTGGGATGATCACTTCTTATCCAAGAACTCAACTTAAACCCATCCAAATCAGTAACAAGACAGCTCTAAAGCAAACCTTGGCCAGTGATTTGAGATGAGAGTTTCCTGCAGACACTCCTCAGGTGCTGATCTGCCCCTGTAAGAACCTGTCCCTTGGGAGTCCATCAGCTCGAGAGCACTGGGCTGAACTGGGGAGGGAATGGCTGTGTTCAGACAGGAGGAGGAATTGCAACTAAAAGCCAGGAAAGAAAGGCAGGAAAATGTTTGTATCAAAAACTGTGGCAGCAGGGCCAGGGCAGGGATTGTCCCCTGTGCTGCCACTGCTGGGGCAACACCCCAAATCTGGGTCCAGCTCTGGGCCCCTCAGTTCAGGGAGGCCATGGGGGGCTGGAGGGTGTGCAGGGCAGGGCAGGGAGCTGGGCTGGGGCTGGGGGAGCTGGGGGGCTCATCCTGGAGCAAAGGAGGCTCAGGGGGCCCCTGGAATTCTCTGCAATCCCTGCCAGGAGGGGGGAGCCGGGGGGGGTCGGGCTCTGCTCCCAGGGAACAAGGGCCAGGAGGAGAGGGAACGGCCTCAGGCTGGGCCAGGGGGGGTTAAATGGGATATTGGGAACAATTCCTGCCTGGCAGGGGCTGCCCAGGGAGGGTTGGAGTGCCCATCCCTGGGGGGATTGAAATCCCTGTGATGTGGCCCCTGGGGACAGGGAGCAGTGCTTTGGGTCAGGATGTCATCTCATTTTTCCTGTTGTGCTTTACTCCCTTGCCTCAGGTTAGTCAGACTTTGCCAGAAGAGTAATTTTAAGTGAATTTTAAGTGTTTCCTAAAACACAAAACCTGGGAAGGAGGAAGAGACAAGGCACCAGATTGGACATGGCTCCAGTGGGAGCTCCTGGCTGTGCTGGGGCTCCAGGGGGAGCTGACTGGGGAAGAGTCTGTGCTCCCACTTTCAAGCCTCTCCAAGGAGCAACTTGACATTTTGGAGCTTGCAGCCCTGCCCATGTCACCATTCAGTGGCAGCTGTCACACGAATGGATCCTGCTGTAACCCCAGCCCAGTGAGGAAACCTCGGGATGGCTGCAGGGTTTAACCACAGGCACCCCCCCTGTGAATCCCCAACGTGTACAACAAACACACTCGGCTCCAGGGGCACAGGAATGGTTTTCCCTCCCTGTCAGGGCTCTGCTGCACATTGTTTAACAAGGATGAGAAATCCAGATGGAGCACTTCCCCTATCTGTGAGCACCAGGACAGAAATTAGGGCCACTGGTGCTCCCTCCACGCTCCTGCTGCTTCCCAAAGCCCGTGGGCCTGCTGGCTTTACTGGGATCTCCTGGCACCAGCCAGCTGGGACTGGGGATGGAGCACAGGGGACCTGGGACAGCACAGAGCCACCTTGGACATGCAGCTGACAGGAAAATCTGGGCTCTGGCTGCTCCCATGGCAGAGGAAGCCTTGGACACGTGGGCAGGGGCATCTCCCTGTGGAAACTCCCTGGTGGCAAAGGAGCTGCTGTGGGCAAGGGCTGGACCCAGGCAGAGCTGCTGCTGTGGGTGTGGCTGTGACAGTCAGAGTTCCAGAGGGTGGGAATGCCCAGATCTGCCATTTCATGGAGTCCCAGGATTGTCAGGGCTGGGAAAGGGCTCCAGGGGCACGGGGGGGAGACTGAGGAATCCTCAGGGCTTGGAGGGAGTTTTCCATATTGAGCTTTTCCATCAATGTGACATCTCACAGGCATTCCATGGGAATCACACACTGGGAAAAGGCACCTTCTGAGCCCCAGGCTGAGCCTGCAGCTCCACCTGTCCCAGTCCAACCAGTGTCCCAGCACCACGTGCTCACCATGCCCTCAAGTGCCTTTTCCTGAGGTTTTTGGAACACTTCCAGGGAAGGTGACTCCACCACCCCATTTGCTACAACCTTCCAGGAGCCCAGACTGTTCCACCTGCTTTCAGGATCCAGGGAATTGCCACATGTTTGGGATCAAGGCAAACATTCCAATTTGACAACTCTGATCTCATTGTTTCTGTTTCTCCAAAGGAAAAGCCAGGGCTAACCTTGAAGCATTCCAGCATTTCTGGAGTGAACAGGGATCCTCTGCCAGTCTCAGAGAACTCTCAAACTGTTCCCATTTTCAGGGAATGCCCATTCTAACAGGACACTCTTCCAAACTTTCCCCCAAAGATCTGTACTCTCAGGGTTTTCCCTCTGCATTCCCTCCACAAAAGCTCTCCCAGTTTTTACTCTTCCATCCAACTGTGCAGCTCTCATTTATTAATGGATGTATTTGGGAAACTAAACCCTTTGTATTTCCTTCCTCATCAGCTGGGGGAGGCACATCTTCTGTCCTGGCTCAGTTTGGCTCCTTGGTGTGGGACTGGAGGAGCTCCAGCTCCCTAATCCTTGTGTTCCCCTTCTCCTTGTCATGGACCTCATGTCCTCTTTATTCAAATCTAAGACACCCTTAAACCCTGGCACAAATTAGTTCCCATATTAATATTGCCCAGGTCTGCCCAGATCCCTCTGCTCTGGAGCCAGGCTGGGAGAGCTGGGAATGTTCCCCTGGAGAAGGGAAGGATCCAGGGAGAGCTCAGAGCCCCTTGCAGAGCCTGAAGGGGCTCCAGGAGAGCTGGAGAGGGACTGGGGCCAAGGGCTGGAGGGACAGGCCCCAGGGAATGGCTTCCCACTGCCAGAGGGCAGGAGAGATGGGATCTGGGGCAGGAATTGCTGGCTGGGAGGGTGGGGAGGCCCTGGGATGGATTTCCCAGAGAAGCTGTGGCTGCCCCTGGATCCCTGGCAGTGTCCAAGGGCAGGGTGGGATCCCTGGCACAGGGGGAGGGGTCCCTGCCCAGGGCAGGGGTGGGATGGATGGGCTTTGAGGTCTTTCCATCCCAACCCATTCCAGCACCCCAGGATTATTGCCCCGTGCCTTTACTCTGGTTTCTGGTGAGGGAGCTTTGCTTGGCTCTGAATCTTGTGTTGATGGTTCAGCCCCTGAGAGAAGCTTTAAACACCACAAATCCCCCCTGGCTGCTGGGAAAGACTTAAAGCTTTTGGCAACAATTTTTATACAGATGCTCCAAGACACTGAATCCATTTTGGACCTGTCACACTCAGATTAACATTTGTCACACTGCCTGATTAACATTTGTTGATTCCAACATAAGTGAGCCCAGCTCCTGCACAACCCCACAGTCCATCCCAGGGAACACCTGGGAACAGGGAATGACATCCCACCAGGATACAAACCACACAACTGGGATCTGGTCCAAAGCTACAGGAACCCAAGGAGATGATGCTTTTGTTTTCCTGAGCTTGGGACAAGGTTTGCAGGCCCCCAGAAGAGCAGGGATTTAAATCCTGTGCCTTTCACGCTGCTCTCAGAGCCAGACAGTGACAGTGCAAACCCTGTTCATTAACAAGGGAATAAAGGATCTGCCAGGACTGCAGGGACTGCAATGAAGTTCAGATTTGCCAACCCACATCTCTTGGTCTGTAAGAGGTACAGCAGCAAATCGATTTGCCTTGATCCTGGGTGTCCATTTGTTTGCTCCCTTCTAATAAAAGGAACAGCAGGTTTTTATTAGTTGCACAGTTTATTTACACTGGTTTCCTTAAAGGTATAAACAGGCAGTGAAAGGAAATTGTCCATGGGAAGGTGTTGGGAGGTATTTGGGGAGGTTGGAGCTGTCTGAGAACAGGGAACCACCACCTGCTTTTGTACAAAGAGACTGGGGAAAAAACATATTTAAATTCCTTTGCAAGCCCATTGCACATGGACTGGGGGCAGCTGCTGGTTGTGCCAGTGACTCGCTGACAGCAGCACATGAGGGAACCTTCCTGGCTGTAAACCCACTGTCTGTGCCAGAAACATGACAAGAAGAAAGTGCTTCTCTCTCAAGCAAAGATAATCCTCTGGCAGCCAGGAGGGAAGGGATGATGTCCTGCTGCTTAAAGATCCTCATGTCTTCCATCAGAATTCCCTTTTGGAGCCAGACAGGCTCCTCAGCACCCCAGTGAGACTGGATGTAGCTGCCATTCCAGGGGCACTGCCCAGTGCTCTGAGCTGGAGCAGGATTGGGTCCCTGTCCTCCCCTAGGGAGTGACAGACCTACAGGGTCACACTCTGGAGCTCTCCTGAAGTTCAGGGCAAAGCTCCTGCACACCCACAGGGGCAGGTCACTGAGTCCTTAACCAGGAGCTCACTCCTGTGTGAAATCCTGGACTGACATCCCTGCAAACAAAGCCACAGGTCCCACAATCCCCATCCACAGTTAACCACAGGATCTGCCCTGTTCTCCCCTCAACATCTCCATGGGTGCCTTAAACCCAGCAGGGAGAGGAACTGGAGCTGCTGGAGGGATCCAGGGGAGACCACGGAGCTGCTCCAGGGCTGGAGCCCCTCTGGAGCCAGGCTGAGAGAGCTGGGAATGTTCCCCTGGAGAAGGGAAGGATCCAGGGAGAGCTCGGAGCCCCTGGCAGAGCCTGAAGGGGCTCCAGGAGAGCTGGAGAGGGACTGGGGCCAAGGGCTGGAGGGACAGGCCCCAGGGAATGGCTTCCCACTGCAGAGGGTGGTACCTGACACACTCAGTGGTTTGCATCCCTCTGGTCTGTTCAGAACATCCCATCCCTTTCCATCCCCCCTCTGTGCCCAGCTCAATGTCCATCTGTCACCTCCCCAGTAATCCCAGGGAGAGGCAGATCCATGTCACAGCTCCAGAGGATTTCTGTTCCACTCCTTTTTCCCCCTGCAGGTGATCTGACAAGACATTTTTCCCCCTGACACATCTCAATAAATCACTCCTTTCCACAAGGACTAAAGCAGAATTCCTGTTTTTTCTCAGACCACCAGTTAAAGTTCTGCCCCCCCAGTTCTTCACCAGGCAATTCTCATTCCTGGAGAACTGACATTTTCATTATTTTTGTGTTGGAGACTCTGTAACCACCTGAGTTTAGCACGGCCTGGACATTCCCTGGCCTTTTCCAGCAGCAGGAGGATCAAACACAGACTTGTGTTTGACACACATCAAAATTCCTCCTCATGTGCTTGAAGCTCAACACTGCAGCATTTAAGCTCATCCTCCTTTTCCCATGCACAAGGAAAGACTTACCTTGAGTTTGGCAATTTAAAAAGTGATTTTCCAGGTTTGTTCACAATTTATCATCTCCTGCCCCCTCCCCCTGCCCTGTTGCCCCTGCACATGAACCTTCCCTGGCTCAGTCTCACCATCAAAGGCATTTCTGGCAGAAAGAGAAACCCCCCAAAATGTTGTGAGTGGTGGGTTTTGAAGTGGAGGGGCCATTCTGTGCCCCTGTGGCTCTGCAGTTCATTACACAACTCCCTGCCCCAGGAATATGGTACTTTGCAAGCCACAGTTTCATTTTAATAGGAGAGGATCTTATGTGGATAAATGGGAGGGAATGATGGTGATGGAGCCAGTGGTGCCCAAGGACAGAACAGAGGCATAAATTAAACACTATAAAATTCTGTCTGGACACAAGGAAACACGTTTTTCCTGTGAGGGAGGGCACAGGGTGCTCAGAGAAGCTGTGGCTGCCCCTGGATCCCTGGCAGTGTCCAAGGGCAGGGTGGGATCCCTGGCACAGGGGGAGGGGTCCCTGCCCTGGGCAGGGGTGGGATGGGATGGGATTTACAGCCCCTTCCAGCCCAAACCAGTCTGGGATTGTGTGAAACAGAGGAAAATCAGTGTCCCAGCTTCTGGGCCTTGCCACACAAAGCTGACAGGAATTCCAAGGCATTATGCTGATGGATTTGGGAATATTAAAGAGGCTCCTGCTGTGTCATCTCTGTGAGGACAGGCAGCTCCCAGGGCTGGGAGAGAGGCAGGAATGAGGCAGAGAGCCCCCAGCCCCTCCAGGAGTGACTAAAAGAAGCTCTTGGAGCAGAGCTGAGCTTGGTCTGCTCTGCCAAGAATGAGCTGCCAGCACAGAGCTGGTGTGTGGGCACCACCCCTCCTTGTGCCCCAGCCACAGGCACTTCCCAGGATTTCTTACTGTGAAGCAGCAAAGGCCACGACAGCTCAACCCAGGGGGAAAGGCTGAGAGCCCATGTGCACCCAGGGAATCATGGAATCTCTGAATGTATGGGTGGGAAGGGACCTCAAAGCTCATCCCATCCCACCCCTGCCCCGGGCAGGGACACCTCCCCCTGTGCCAGGGATCCCACCCTGCCCTTGGACACTGCCAGGGATCCAGGGGCAGCCACAGCTTCTCTGGGAAATCCATCCCAGGGCCTCCCCACCCTCCCAGCCAGCAATCCCTGCCCAAGATCCCATCAAAGTTTCCTCTCTTTCAGTGTGAAACCATTCCCCTCTTGTGACCATCCTGTCCTTTGTCTGGAGAAACACTGGATTAAAGAAATCTTGTTCATGGCACCCAAGAGTTCAACTCCCAAGTCATTATAAAAGACCATGGTAATTGTTCCCAAAACAAATCTTTTCAAGACTTGAACAAACCAGAGGACCTGAAATCCGAGTGCAGAGGGAATGTGCTGTTCCTGTGGGCACGGGGCAGCTTTGGATCACATTGACCTGGCCATGGTTGACCCACCCCAGAGACAGGGAATGTCCCAAGTGGAAAGGCAAAGATACTCAGGATTCTGCTCACCTCCCTCTCCTCCAGGAAAGGTCTCTGCTCCCCAGCACTGTCCAGTCCTTCCATTCTGTCCATCCTCTCCTGGGACCTGAAACAGGGACAAACCCTTTTATCTCAGCCCAGCATCCCACTGAACTGTGCTTTTCCTACATTCCCTTTTCCAGCTGGAAGAGTCTCCCTGGTCTATGGGAGGTGTCCCTGCCCATGGAAGGGGTGGAATGAGGTGGGCTTGAAGGTCCCTTCCAACCCAAGCCCTTCCAGGATTCCAGAACAGGGAGCTGCAGACTCCTCCTGCTGTCCACATGTACATGCCATCCATCCTCCCCCAGTTCCAGTCCTCCTGCCGTGGGCAGGATGCTCCAAGCCCTGTCCAGCCTGGCTGGCCCCAGTCTGCTCCAGCACTCCCAGTTCCCAGTTACGGGTTCCCAGCAGGGCTCAGGCTGCTTCAGCTCCAGGGGTGGAAAGGTCACTGTGACTTGCCCGAGGCAGAAATATGGGGCTGCCCTCAGTTGTTCCAAAGGCCACATTTTTTCCCTGGATTCCAGCACAGCCATCCTGACATTTCAAATCCCTGCTCGGGCAGGACTGGGAGGAGAGGGCCCTTCCCAGCTGCCACCTCTGCAAACCCCACAAATGCTGGGGAATAAAGGAGGCACATTGCTAAGAAACTCCAGAGCCAGGCATCAAATTAATATCTCCCCCATCCCACTGAAATGGGGAGCTGGAAATGCAAATTGCAGGTGGGTTGTGTGTGGGGAGGGGTGCACACTGCTGGCAGGCTGGGACTGACTGCCAGCAAAAACTCCACTTCTGCTATTTTCTCTAGTTCAAATTCCAAATACAAGTGGTTTGTTAAATACTTTTTAAATTCATTTATGCAGCAAGCACCTGACACCTGTTTAGTGCACTAGAAAGGTTGTATTTTATAATAAGATGTGAGTTTTATCATCATTCTAGAGATTGTAAATCTACAAGCAAGAAGAAGCAGGTTCATAGTTACAAAAGGGGTAGAATTAGTATCACTGAAAAAAAATGAGACAGCTTTTCCTGGAGTATCCCCAGGGATGACTCCAGCTCAGGGCTAATCCAACACTGCATTTTCTGGCTGTTCCACCAGCTCGATGTCCCCTGGCCACTGGACAGTTCTCACCAATCCATTCAATGAAAACCATGGTCCAGTTTGGGAAATCCTACTTCCCTCTGCATTCCCAGGGCAGCAGGAAGGTGGTTTGTGTTGCTGCCAGTGAGAGGAATCAAGTCAAGCACTCAGGAAGAATCACAGAATTCCAGGTTGGTTTGGGAAGGAGCTTAAAGCCCATCCAGTGCCACCCCTCCCACTGTGCCAGGCTGCTCACATTGATGCTACAAAGGATCCCAGAATCCCGGGATCCCCGAGGCTGGCACAGCCCCCCAGCCCCTGGAGCCCCCCCTGTGCCCCATCCCCACCCTGGCCCCCAGTGCCACAGCCAGTCCTTCCCTGGGCACCTCCAGGGCTGGGCACTGCCCCCCTCCCTGGGCAGCCCCTGCCAAGGCCTGACCCCCCTTGCCAGCCCCCAATTCCTGAAGGAGAGGTGCCCCAGCAAGGGCTGATTCCTGCAGGCCCAGCCCAGGCTGTAGCTCTGCTCTGTGGCACCTCCTGCTCAACAAGGGCCAGTTCTGGGACTCTCTGAGTGACTCAAAACTAAGGACTGACCAGAGAGAGACAAAAACCTTTGGAATTGTACTCGTGGTGTCCTTCCACACCCCCCCAGGGCCTTTGAATAGTTATTGGATTCATTTCTTACTCACTCCAGCTACAAATGTACCCAGATTAATTTATTACACCCTTTATATTAATCTTAGAAACCACTGATGAAGAAAAGCCTTTGAGGCCAAATCCTAACGTGTCATCTCCAAGCTCCCATTGAACTTCCAGATCCCCTTTGAAGACACAAAGTATTTTAAAAAGTTTCCTGAGGTGACACAAACTTTCAGGTTTCGCTATTTTGCAATAACCCCTATTTTTCTGCTGGAGCCATGCAGAGATCTGAAACCACCCAGCAACAAGTCTATTAAAGTCTGTGGCTTTTGTGGGATATTTCACTGGCACCAGGTAGGAAATTGTGGAGCCCCACTGTCCATAAGAGGAATGTGTTCTCCCTGGAAAATCTTCAGAGATTCAAGGAGCAGATTCCACCTTGTAGTTTCTTGCTGCTTTCTACACATTGAGGGTCTTTATCTTGCTTCATCCTTTCTTCTTTAAGGACCCATTTTGTGCTGGAAGGAGCCTTTCAGCAGGAAGGTGAGAGCACAGAAGTCCAGGGGTGCAGCCCTGCAGAACTGAGCAGCTGTCAGACAGAGGTGGTTTTCCATCCCACTCAAACACATCCCTGCCTTTCCAGCCTCCCTGGACTGTCAGTGCCTTGTGAAATGTGCTCTTGGAATGACATGTTGGGCTCATGTCCTGTCCTGTCTCTCCAGGCCCAGCCCTGGGGAGATCCCAGTCCTGGGGAGGAGAAGCATCAGGAGCTGTAAACACCATCTGTGGAGCTGCTCCAGAGCCTTCAGAGCAGCTGCTGGGAAGTGAAAACCAACCCAACTCTGTCCCAAAGGCAACCTGGAGAAGTCCATGTTTTCTCCAGCACAAAGAGCTTTCCCAGGGTCCAGCTGTGGTCCCATGTGTGGAAGCCTGGGAGCCCTCCTGGAGCCCCCAGGACAGGGCTGCTGCTTCCCCCGGGGGCTGAGAGCATTCCAGGAATGCAGGAGAACAGGGAGAGAGCCCAGCCCTGCCCAGGCACACAGCCAGGGGCTGGGAGAGGACAAGAGGAAGGGGGTTAAGGTGGGAATGGCCAGGCTGGATTTGGGAAGGAGCTGAGGGCCAGGGAGCCTGGGGCACTGCAGGCACCTCCAGCAGCTCCCAGGGCAGGACTGGGATCGATCCAGCCCTTGGGGCCTTTCCTTGGAACTGACCCTCCCAAAGTCCTGTCCAAACCCCTCACATCCCTGTTTCTTCCCCCAGGAGGCTGTGCCTGACCTCCCTGCTGCTCTTCTGGCATCCAGGGAGGCCCTGGGAGCAGGAGTTCAGATCCAAGGTCCTGCACGGCGGGAGGAACGTGGAACTGGAGTTTTCATCCCCTGCTACTCACCAGGAACAAAGTCCCTCATTTTTGGGAAAAAGGAGAGACTTCACTGGGTGGAGACAGGAAGGGAGAGAGCAGGGACTTAACCAGGATTATGGAAGATCCATTCTCACATTCCCTCTCCAGTTTGTCCCTCAGTTTGTCCCAGGGCTGTTTCCTTTTTCCATGGGAACAGGGGCTCAGCAAAGGCTTTTAGCACTTCCAGGAGTGCCAGCCCCACCCGGGCTGCAGAACTGCTGTGCCACTAATGGGAGGATCAAGGGAATACAGCTTTTTCCCCATGAAATATTTAGGATAGAACACATCCATATTTATTACTCTAATCAAACAGAATGAGAAAGTTCTTCTTGCTTCAGCTTTTGGGAACCAAAACAAGCCTGGTCTGACAAGTGTTCTCCCAGAAAGAAAATAAAAAAGTGTGGGGAAGAATAAATGTTCAGAGCAGAAAGTCTGGGAACCACTGCCTGATGCAGGCCTAGAATGCCAGCAGGAATTACAGTCCAATATCCAGAGAGCCCAGGGAGCCTGTGGCCTTCCCACCCCTGGCAGTGCCCAAGGCCAGCTTGGGATCCATGGGAGGTGTCCCTGCCCAGGGCAGGGGTGGCACTGCATGGGCTGTAATCCCAAAGCAGTCTGGATTCCATGAGTTCTGGGCACATCTGTAACTCTCAGGTTTTCAGGAATGTCTGGCCATCAGGTTCCAGCACTGATGTCCCTGAAGGGCAACAGACACATGGGACAGGAACTCCATGGGAGTTAAACATCCAAAGCTGTGTGAGAGGATGGAGAGTGGATCCCTGTTCCCAAGACATTAATCAAATCCTGTCTCAATCATTCCAAGGGTTTCTACTGGAGGTATTTGATCTCAGGCTTTTTGTTCAGCTTTTCCAGAGACCCCATAATGCCTGAGAAGCTTCATGTCCTGACCAGGGGAGGCATCTCAGCACTGATTTCACTATTTATCCCTATTTTTCCTGCCCAAGCAAACTGAAATTCCATGCACAAAGATTCGGGATGATGTGAGGGATATAAACACCGATGTTTAGGATTTTGATTAGTCACAGAAGAAAGCACATCATGAGCTGGTGTGTGTGAGCTGCCAGAGTCAGGAATAACGCTGGAGAATAATGGAGTTGTGAATGGGGTTTGTGTGGAGGTGAGCCAGCATTCCAGCATCCCCTTCAGCATCACAAACAGGCCTTTGATGAAACTTTCAGAAAGGGTTTAATTTTTCTCTTTTATCATCTCTTCTGCCTCTGCAGAGCAGCACCCAGGGAGGAGCAGGGTCAGGAGCTGGAGATCCCTCCTCGAGATCAGAGAGGTCCCAGGGGCTTCCTGGAGGAGGGAGTTCAGCTCCAGGCATTTGATGGACAAGCAGCCTTGGATGGGCACAAACAGCCCCTTTGGACAGAAGTGGGCTGGCAGAGACTGGGCACTTCAGGGCCCCCACCATCCCCTGGTGGGTCTGCTCTGCTCCCTGGGAAGGGTGAGAGTTCCCTGAGTTCTGACCTCGAGGAGGAAAAGCACCCTCTGAAATGGAAATGATGGCACTGAACTGCAGAGAGAGGACACTGGGCCCAGCCTCTCCCTGTTCATGTCTGTCACGGAGCTCAGGGACCTGCCTGGATCCAGGAATATACAGCCCTGGCTGGAGATCCCAGTGCACACAACTGGGAAACTGAGGCTTGCAAGGACCAGGGCCAGGACCAGGACCAGGACCAGGGCCAGGACCAGGACCAGGGCCAGGGCCAGGGCCAGGACCAGGACCAGGGCCAGGACCAGGACCAGGACCAGGACCAGGGCCAGGACCAGGGCCAGGACCATGGCCAGGGCCAGGGCCAGGACCAGGGCCAGGACCAGGACCAGGGCCAGGACCAGGACCAGGACCAGGACCAGGGCCAGGACCAGGGCCAGGACCATGGCCAGGGCCAGGGCCAGGACCAGGGCCAGGACCAGGACCAGGGCCAGGGCCAGGACCAGGACCAGGACCAGGGCCAGGACCAGGGCCAGGACCAGGGCCAGGACCAGGGCCAGGACACAGACCAGGACCAGGACAAGAACCATCTCTCCTCAGGACCAGGACCAGGACCAGGAAAGCCCTGCTGGAAACATGATCAAGAAAGGCAAACCCTTCTCTCCCATCCCAGCTCCCACTTCCTCGTGCCAGCTGAGGCAAAGAAGGAAAACCACACTTTGAGAGAAAGATTCCCTTGGAAGGAGGCAGGAGATGGTGGGTCATGACAAGGGCACAGCCAGGCAGGAGCAGTGACTTTGGGAACAATGGGAATTTCACAGACAGTAGATCAGAACTCCAGGGACACTCAAACCTTCAGCACAGGCAGGAGGGGAAGAGGAGCCAGGCTTTGCTGGGATTCTTTCCTGTCATTTATCAAGGGGGAAGAGTGAGAGCCAGCAGAAATAATCAGGAATATCCGGATGGAGCAGGGAAACTCCCCTGTGTCCCACAGTGCAGAGCCTTCTGCTGAGCTGAGTCTCTACAAGCCTTTCCCAACCCAGAGGTTTGCAGGTCCAGGCAGTGACAGCCCATGGGAGGGGAAAACATGGAGTTTGGAGGATGATGTCCTGAAAGGCACATTGGATGGGGTGTTTCAAGGACTGGGTGTGGCACTGAGTGCCAGGGTTTGGTTGATAGGGTGGTGTTGGGTCACAGGTTGGACTCGATGCTCTCAAAGGTCTTTTCCAACCTGGTTAATTCTGGGATCCTGTGGATACAGCCCTGCTGGGAGTTTAAAACTTTTAAAGCTCAATACAAAGATGAATTTTTGTTTTAGGTGATGTGTCTCTGCTCTGGAGGCAGGCTGGGAGAGCTGGGAATGTTCCCCTGGAGAAGGGAAGGATCCAGGGAGAGCTCAGAGCCCCTTGCAGAGCCTGAAGGGGCTCCAGGAGAGCTGGAGAGGGACTGGGGCCAAGGGCTGGGGGGACAGGCCCCAGGGAATGGCTTCCCACTGCCAGAGGGCAGGAGAGATGGGATCTGGGGCAGGAATTGCTGGCTGGGAGGGTGGGGAGGCCCTGGGATGGATTTCCCAGAGAAGCTGTGGCTGCCCCTGGATCCCTGGCAGTGTCCAAGGGCAGGGTGGGATCCCTGGCACAGGGGGAGGGGTCCCTGCCCAGGGCAGGGCTGGGGTGGGATTGGTTTAAGGTCCCTTCCAACCCAACCCATTCCATGATCCTATAAACAGGTTGGCTCCTTGGGAATTGAGGAGGTCACAGAACCACCACAGAAACCCAGAACAGTCTGGGTTGAAGGGACCTTAAAGCTCCTGAAGATCCACTTCCACACCTTCACAGACCACATTCCTCAGCCATCCCCTTGTGAAGTCCTGTTTGTCACCTGGGACTGTGGGGAAGGGGCTTCTTGGCTCCCACAGCTTGTTCAGAAACACTGTTTTGTTATTCATTAAATGTCTAAATAAATAATGCACTGCTGTGCTTCTCTGTGGCCTTTTTTTCCCTCATAATTTGGATATGAAAAGTTGAAACATTAAAAAGTTTTGCAGCCTAACAGGATATTTAATCCCCTTTGCAAGGCTGGGTGTAGGTTTCATACCTTTAGGCTCTGGTGCATAATTAACATGCCCTGTTCCTGCTCTTAGAGAAGGTTCTGGATGTTATCAGAAAACACCTTCTCTAATTTTACTATGCAAAATTCTAATTACAGTATGAATTTTTTATTTCTTAATTCTTTACCATTTTTATTCACCCTCTGGGTACTGAAACATAATTAATTCTGCTTTACTTTTTTCTAATAGATTTATGTGTATTATCATATATATTGAATTTTCAGTACTGGAACTTTTTTCATTTTTATTGCTTCCTGCACTGACAATGTTCACTTCATTAAAAACATGTAATCCCTGAGCTGTGATCAAGACATAATTGCACTTTTTCTCTCTGATCAGAACATGCATGATTTTTTTATGTGATTGCTGAACCCCTGTTGTGCCCCCATGACTCTGAGGAACCTCCTGACCTGGGAGGGGATTCCAGGCTGGAATTCAGGCTCAGGGCACCTGGGCTCAGCTT
This sequence comes from Serilophus lunatus, assembly GCA_013399895.1. Taxonomy (NCBI): domain Eukaryota; kingdom Metazoa; phylum Chordata; class Aves; order Passeriformes; family Eurylaimidae; genus Serilophus; species Serilophus lunatus. The sequence continues at coordinate 163,241 of VXBA01000305.1, forward strand.
CCCTGCAGTGAAATGGTCAGATTTCCACTAAACAAGGAAATTCTGCTTTTTGCCCCCCTCACTTCCCTTGCACCACTCATGGAATCCTGGAATGCTTTGGGTTGGACAGGACCTTAAATCCTTCCCAGCCCACCCCTGCCCTGGGCAGGGACCCCTCCCCCTGTGCCAGGGATCCCACCCTGCCCTTGGACACTGCCAGGGATCCAGGGGCAGCCACAGCTTCTCTGGGAAATCCATCCCAGGGCCTCCCCACCCTCCCAGCCAGCAATTCCTGCCCCAGATCCCATCTCTCCTGCCCTCTGGCAGTGGGAAGCCATTCCCTGGGGCCTGTCCCCAGAGCTGATCACAAGTGGTCACCAGAATAATTCAACTCCCAGAGAAACCTACAGATGAAATCGTGGCTTTCCAGGACTTGGTTTAATTCTGGCTGTTTATTTCTGTTTATTCTGGCTCAAATTAATTTGGTTCCATTCTGGCTCCTCCAAGCTGCAATATGACTAATGAATTCTGCAGTTCTGGGCAGGTCTGACATCACACCCTCTGTAACTCCAATTAATAGCACTCATCCTATATGCATATTCTTGTCCCATTACAAGCAATCTAAAATCTCACAAACTGGTGGAAAGCCCAGTACAGGTAATTGGCAATGGGTAATTAATATGGGGTATTTCCCAGTGCATGGCAGGATGTTGGTACAGGAGTAAATGAATGGAATTAGGAGGGAGCAATCCACAGGCTCTGAGTGACAGAGCAGCTCCTCCTTATTTAGCCACAGTAGCCACGTGGGATGGAGGCAGCAGGGTGATGGAGAGCCCCACTGAACAAGTGCCAGGGCCACATTATCCAGGTCCCACTTAGATCCCTGGAATGGCATTGGATTGGTGTGAACAGGAGCCTCCCCTCGGAAAAGAATGACACTGGAAGGGATGGGGGGGATTTGGGAGTGGCTGGACCCCTAATGAGCCCACTGGATTTTCCTCTTGCTCCTGAATGAGAGGAGGAAGTGACAACAGCACAAACACACTCAACAAAACCAGATTCCTGGGCACTGGTAGCAGGCAGTGATCCATAAAAACAGGAGTTTCCTGGGACTCAGAGACCCCCCAGGAAATTCCTCCTCCCAGAGAGAAGGAAAGGAGGGAACCCTTCAGGAGCACTGGCCAAGTGTGGACAAGTACAAGGGGGTTTAGGGTGGATAGTGGGGAAAATGTATTCCCCTGCAGGGATCTCACAGCCCCTGGATGTGGCACTTGGGGACATGGGGCAGGGCTGGCACTGCTGCCTTGGACTTGCTGGTCTCAGAGGGCTTTTCCAGCCTCAGTGTTTCCACAATCAGACTCATCAGTTTGCAAGAGGTGAGTAGGGAAGCCTTGCAAGGTACAAGTTTTTCTCTTTCTAAGAAGAAAACCCCAAACTCTTTTCACCTTCCCTGAGTTGGTCCCTCCCATCCCAAGCTGCTCTGAGCCCACCCCAAAGAGCAGCTGGAGATCCTTTCCCAACATCCCCCTTTCACCTCTGAGTAGCAGCACCAGGGAACACATGGCAAAGTTCCAGCTGTCTCTAAATCCTTTTCACACCTTTTCCCACATCTCAGGGAGAACCCTCAGCTGCCCCATCCCTGGAAGTGTTGGACAGGGCTTGGAGCAGCCTGGGATAGTGAAGGGCATTTCCACCAACACATCTGTCACAGATGAGATTTGCTGTCCAGTTATTTCATGGAATCCTGGAATGGTTTGGGTTGGAAGGACCTCAAAGCCCATCCAGTGCCACCCCTGCCATGGCAGGGACACCTCCCCCTGTCCCAGGGATCCCAACCTGTCCAACCTGGCCTGGACCAGTTCAGTGTTTAATTTGGGGAACAGAGGCCCAAGGATTCACCCAACAAACCTGGATGACATCCCCCCCAGAGCCAGGGAGCAGCACATGGAGGAACCAGGGAGCCACTGCCACAGCTCCTGGAAGCAGCACTTGGCAGAGTCAGACGCCAACCTGACAGGCTCCCCAGACTGTCCATGTGCATCAGTGCAGTGGGAGAGGTGACCCCTCAGCAACCCTGGGGAACCTGAATGTCCTCCCAGGAGCCAGGGCTGGCCATTATTCACAGGAACAACCCCCTTGGCACCAAGGGTTGTGGAGTGTTTCAATGGCCTGGAGATAATGAAGGATTTGTTCAGAGAACAGAACAGGAAACCTAAAACTCACAGCAGCTGAACCAATTATTCCAAAATCTGCCTCATTTATTTCATGGTGATGGAGATTTGCAGAGAATTAACATAAGATGCAACTCCAGTAGCTTATGTTATGGGAACTACAAGCCAAGGAAGAGCAATGCCCTGGATCTCCTGGAGCTGCTGTGGGTCAGAGCCCTCAGCCCCTCTGCTCCTGAGCCCTGTGCAAGACAGCTCCACATCGTGCTTTGCCCAGTTCTGGCCCAGTTCCTGGAAAACCAGCTCTGCTGGATTCCCAGAACAGCTTGGGCAGGAATTGTGCTCCATGCACACCCAGGGTGCAGGTTTCCTTTCCCCTCTCTCTCTGAAAGGCTCTTTCTGTATCACCAAAATCCTCCTGCTTAAAGCCCTGAATAACAAACCAGGCCCTTTTAAAGCAGATCCAACCCAAGGAATCCTTTGCCAGAGGGTATTTTGTCCCAGAGGCCCATTTCCAGGCAGGTAGCACATTATTTGGTATTCCCAAATAGTACCAGGAGCTGGTCAGGGACACACCACAGCCCCCTTTAAACCACGACAGGAGTGACACCTGCATTTTAACTCCCCAGTGACCCCAGAGATCCCTGTCTCTGTATTTGCTGTCAGAGCAGAGTGTGGGCAGCTTTTCCTGGAGGTGGCTGTTCTCTAAAATGGGAATGTGGGGTTTCAGCTCCCTGGAACTGAGCCCTGCCTCCTGCTCCTGGCACAGCCAGAGCATCAAACACAATCCCATGTTGTTTGCAGCCACCTCCAGCCTGGAGAGAGAGACAACAAAGATGTGGGAGTGAAATTCATACAGTGACTCAATATAAAGCCAAGTGTAACACGGGGTGCTCCCACCAGGAGTGGCTGCCCCAAATGCTCCAGACTTTTCACTTGGTTTTTCCCCAAATACCATTTTCAAACACTCTGTGGAGGAGGACGCCCCATCAAAGTGGTGCTTTGGTGTGGAATCACACAACCCCAGGGTCAGTGAGGCTGGAAAAGCCCTCCCAGCCCATGGAGGCCAAGCTGTGCCCCATCCCCGTGCTGGGATAATGGGGTGGGATGGCATTTAGGGTCCTTCCAACCCAACCCCTTCACCTGAGAGCAGCACAGGAACTGGGAAATCACACCTGCAGCAGCTTTGTCTTGGCTCGGGTGAATCCAAGCTCTCAAAACCAACAGTTGGGCAGGAAGGGTTTCTGGACAAAGCTCCTGACCCTTCTCCCTACCCCTGGGAAGGGAACCCCTGGATATTCCCCATCCCTGGGAAGGGAACCCCTGGACATTCCCCACCCCTGGGAAGAGAAGGGAAGGGAACACCTGGACATTCCACCCACCCCTGGGAAGGGCAGGGAACCCCTGGACATCCTCCCCATCCCCGGGAAGGGCAGAGAACCCCTGGACATCCCCACCATCCCCAGGAAGGGCAGGGAACTCCTGGACATTCCTCCATTCCTGGGAAGGGAACCCCTGGACATCCCCCATCCCTGGGAAGAGAAGGGAAGGGAACCCCTGGACATTCCCCATCCCTGGGAAGGGAACCCCTGGACATTCCCCATCCCTGGGAAGGGAACCCCTGGACATTCCCCATCCCTGGGAAGCACATTGCTCCCCGCGTGCTGAGCACACCCCCCCTGCCCTCCTGCCAGCCCTCTCCTGGGATTCCCTCTGTCCCCTGTCCCCCCGGGGCAGCCCAGGGACCCATGAACGCCGCACGAGGTGTGAAGGTTCTCCCGGGCTCCGCTTTGATGCCAAAGCCTGAGCGCGAGGTTCTGAAACCCAGCGGCTCCGGCTGCCCCGGCCGGGCAGGATGGAAGGGAATGGCTAATTCCACCTCCTGCTGGCCCCGGCACTTGAGCAGGTTATTCCCAGCAAGAGAGCACCGGGGCTTGAATTTGCGTCCGAGAAATCTGCAGCTGTCGAATTCCTCAGAAAGGCGTGTAAGGAAGAAAAGCTTCCCAGGAAAGTAAGTGAAACCTTTTCAGTGCTGAAACAGAATATATCTATTTTTCAATAACAAAGCCCTAAAACAGTGACAAAGCCACCAGGGTCAGAATAAAGCTCGTGTTTCTCCACTAAAGAGAGCAATGTTTCCCCTTTGATGTCTCTAAAGACACAGAGTTACTCGGGATTGAATCTTCCCAAAGAATCCTTTGCCATGAATTTTTTAATCACTCATTGAAATCACAGGGAGAAGCCACGACCAAGCACGTGGATGTGGTGACTGGAAATGTAAAATGCCAAAGCCACGTGTTTTAGTCTCAATTCCTGCCACAGGTGATAAAAGCAGTGCCAGCTGCAGAGCTGGGTTTGTGGGAACTCCAAGGAAAACCAAAGAGACATGTTTTCAGGATAAGAGGCCACTGGTCTCCCCTGTACAGATTATTTCCCTCCTTCAAAGTGTTCCCTCACCAGCCAAAGGACCCTGAGGGCCAGACATCCCTGAAAAGCTCGAGGGTTGAAGGTGTCCCCACAAACCATGGGCTCCAGAATGGTTGGGTTGGAAGGAGCTGAAGGCTCATCTGAGCCCAGCCCCTGCCATGGGCAGGGACAAAAGACATGGGGAACGTTTGGGTTGAGGCATCTGAAGCCTCTGCCCAGTGACCTCCAGCTCTGGAGGCCCTTTTGGCCTCCAGGGGGATTTCATGAGTATTCCCAGAGAACCAGGAGTGTGAACCTGCCCATGACAACACATTTGCTGCCTGCAGGAGTCAAGCAGAGGCAGAAATCCCAGGAGGAAGGAGCACAGGGGGTGGCAGAGGAATAGGGAACAAAGGCACCACGGAAATCCTCTGACAAAAGAACCTCCAGGGGGAATTGGTGGTAAGAGGGACATTTCCCTGTGTCCTTAGGTCGTGGAAATAAACCTGTGGCTGTGCTGTGCCTGGAATTGGGTGAACACCAGGACCCTGCTGCAGGAGCTGCTGTGGGGCTGCAACACAAATCCCACTCTGCCACTGTGTTTGATTCCCCAGCAGCACCAGCCTGGGCTCTCAAATGCCTTGGGGTGATTCACTGAAATTAAAGAGCACTTGGAAAGCTTACCAAGCACCACTGGATATGGAAACAGAAAGTAGGATATCAGGCCCAACAGCTGAATTCCCATGTGTCCCATGCAGGGACAAAGGAGGAGCCACCAGAGGAAGGAGGGCCTTGTGGTGGAGGTTTAGGATGTTCCACAACCCCCTGGAGGGTTCTGCACCCCAAAACAAGCAGGGCAAGGGAGCTGCTGGGTGCTGGGAGGGTGTCACACGAGGACATTTGGCACCTTCAGTCTTCTGAGATTTGATTTTAATTAAAGAATAATGGTTTCGGTTCTGATTAGAGAAACAGCCCTTACCTGTTCAGCTGTGAAAACTCAGGCAGCTGATTCCATGGCATTGCTTTGCAGACCCAGTAACAGCCTCCTGTTGGTGTGGGAGCACCAGAGCAGCACCTGGGAGGGATGGGAAGAACAGCTTCTCAATAAAGTTTGCACTCAGAGAAATCTCAATAAACTCCACATTTCACATACGAGACCAGTTTTATTGGTCTCTGTTCAAACAACCAAATAAAAAAGCCAATCCCACCAAGTGCATGTCCCACAATCTGCATCAGCTCCCTGTGCTCCCCTGCACTAATGAAAGTCTGACACTATTGCTCAGGTGAGGCAAAGAGCAGAGTAATAACTGTGCATGTTGGTACACGAGCTGCCCTGGCACTGCTGGCATTCTGGCTGGGGGGAGGACAGCAGTGGCTCTGGGGGTGGCACAGCACAGAACAGGCTGCCCAGCAGCCTCTGGAGTCTCCTGCCCCGGGGAGTCCAAGCCCCCTGAATGTGACCCAGGGGAGCTCCTTGGCCTGGACAACCTCCTGAGGTTCCTTCCTGTGCTCCTGTGAAATTCCATGGGAGCCATGGAAAGGGGGCTCAGACCTGTGACCTACGAGTGCTGCTGGAGGAGGAGCAGCACAAAGCTCCCTGGATACTTTCCTTACAGGAGCCCTTCCCCAGGATCAGCACAACACACCCCCTTGTTAATTCCTGAGGCTGTTTGGAGCCACCACAGAGACAAACCAGGAGCTGGGGAATCCCTGGAAGGAATGAGGGATCCCTGTGTGAAGGCACTGACTGAATTACTGACTCTGCACTAGTTTTACCCAAACCCAGCTGCTCTCTGGGTTCAGACTGCACTATGGCCCCCCCTGTCATCCATGTAGGAGCCACTGGAATGCCAACCACTCCACTCCAAGCCTGGGATGGCATTCCCCCTGCAGACTCAGGCCAACACCAGGGACACAACTCCCAGCCCTCTGCAGGGAAGGAGCACTGTCCCAGGGACTTGGGCAGTCTGCAGGTGGGACAGGAGAGCAGGAATCCTGCCACTGGAAGTGCTCAGCTGCCTCACCCTGGGGTGCTGTGGCCAGGCTCCCACACAGGGCTCCCTCCAGGCTCTCCAGGCAGTTTTGGGGCAGAAGCAGCAGAGCAGCAGCTCCCCAGGGATGGCCCCAAATGTCACACGGGGGTGACAGTAACAACAACCACCCAAGTGACCCGAGAGAGGGCCCAGGGAGCTCAGCCACCTTTAGATGCAGGGCAGACACACGGCCTTGTGCCCTTTCAGTCCTTCAAAACTGACAGGGCACTGAGGGAGGGCTCCTCAGGGGGCTGCTGAAACCTGGAGGGTCCAAGGCCAGGCTGGGGAAGGGGGAGGTTTGAAGTCAGCTCACAGTTGTTCAAGGCCTTTGCCCCCCACCCCAACTCAGCTGTGGGGGGATTGTGGAATCCTCATCCTGGGAGTGTCCAAGGCCAGGTTGGAGCAGCCTGGGATAGTGGGAGGTGTCCCTGCCCAGGGCAGGGGGTGGGATGGGATGAGCTTTGAGGCCCCTTCCCACCCAAACCATCCTGGGATTCCAGGAAACCCCTGAAGCAGGAGGTGTTGGAGTGGCCTGGGAGTCATTCCTTGGGATTTCCACCCTGGGATGCACTGAGTTGTCACAAAATCTGCTTCAAAGAAGAATTAAATGAAGAAGCTGCTGAAGCCTTGGCTGTACCTTTAGAACCAACAATGAGCCTCCTTTGCCTGGGAGCTGATCCAGGAGTCTGGAGTTCTTTTATCTGAGCAGATTTGCCCAGCAGACAAATTCCAAGAGAGGAAAGGCAGGAGGGTTCATCAAGTGTGATCTTCTATTAATGATTTTGGACTTTATTAAGTGCAGCCATCTCAGAGAGCAGCAGACAGTGCAGTCACTGTTCTTAGGAAGCTCCTGACAGCCAAAGGAAAAGGATAAATTATACTGTCTTCAGAGAGGCAGAAATCCCAGAATGGTTCGGGTTGGAAGGGACCTTAAAGCTCATCCAGTTCCACCCCCTGCCCTGGGGGGGATTTGCTGAAGCTCAAGGAAAGATCTTTCGAGTTTTCCCTCCCCCAGCTGTAATTATAATGTGAATTCTAACTTATGCAATTAAATGAAATCAGTGAAACATGCAGAGAGGAGTCAGGAAATGGAGATTCTCTATTTCTCTTCCTAACTCAGTAATTCTTGGATACTCAGAAGTTGAGGCTGCCACAGGAAGGAGTTTGTCAGGGATTGCTTTTAAGTGTGGGGTCAAAACAAAGCAATAAAATCCTTAGGTCATGAAAGGAAGGTCAGATTCCAGAGTGAGGATCCCAGCATCTCTTCCCAGCCTGACACTAGAAGAAGCCTTGAGTGCCTGACAGCAAAGTGCAGCCAGCAGAGCCAAAGCCTCCCTGCCCTGGGATTCCAGGCCCCTTTGCTCCCAGGAGGGTCTGCCTCCCTTTGCTGCCAGGCTCCTTCCACACGAGGGGCTGAAATGTCTCACCTTGTCCTCAACAGAAACAAGGAATAAACCTCCCAGTCCCCTCCTGCCTGGGAGATGCCAAACCACTCCAAGGGCTGGAAAGGCAAACTGAAGCCCCTGTTCAGAAGAGCAGCTCAGTGATGTGCCACTGACCTTCCAGAGAAGGGGCAGGCCCGGCCTCCAGCCCTCAGGAATGTGGCATCCATGGAAAGATGCCTCTGAGATAACGTCCCCACATTTAATCAAGGTGTGAACCTGAGCCTGCCCCATCTGGGCTCTGGGCTCAGGCTGAGCTCAGTGGCTGGGATGAGCTGCACGAGCTTTTGGTCTGGGAGGAGCAGGGGCAGAACAGGACCCAGGGCCTCAGGCACAGACTGGGAATCCACCTGTTCCTCATCTCCTGACAAACAGGGGCCATGTGAGATTGATAAATTATCTGGAAAGGACCTCAAAGCCCATCCAGTGCCACCCCTGCCCCGGGCAGGGACACCTCCCCCTGTGCCAGGGATCCCACCCTGCCCTTGGACACTGCCAGGGATCCAGGGGCAGCCACAGCTCCTCTGGGAAATCCATCCCAGGGCCTCCCCACCCCCCAGGGAAGTACAAACTCCACATCAGCAGAGCCAGGACCCAGTCAGGGCTGATTTAAGCCTTTCTATAACCCCAGAAGTCAATATTATCCCCTCAATGAGATCACAGGACCATGGAATGTCCTGAGCTGGAAGGGACCCCCAGGGATCCTCCCTCCAGCTCCTGGCCCTGCCCAGACCCCCCAGCAATCCCCCCCTGTCCCAGAGGATCATCCCAGCCCTCCTGGAGCTCTGGCAGCCTTGGGAATGTGCCCATTCCCTGGGGAGCCTGGGCAGTGCCCACCCACCCTCAGGATAAAGAGCCTTTCCCTGGGATCCAATCCCACCCTCTCCTTTTGCAGCACTGTCCTTCCTCAGTGCAGTTGGTCCTTGGGCCACAATAACCCCCTGTGCCCTCAGGACGTGGCATCCTGTCATTCCCTGGGGGGGGGGTGTGCCAGGGCAGGGCTGGGTGGGCTCCAAGGAACAGCCCTGGCTGCTGGAGCCATGGGAAGCCCCAGGAATGTGTGTGTCCCCCTCATCCTCCTGCCCAGGCCAAGCTGGGGGTGAACACAACCCAGGCACCAAGTTTCACACAAGTGACAGGGTTTTTAATCCCCTGTGATTTGCTGTGACACAGAAGCACTGGAAGAGCTCTGTGGAGAAAGGGATTATTTCCCAAATCTCTCCTGCCCTTCAGTTCAATCTTTTCCAAGAGAAAAAAAATAAACCAACAAAATCATTCAGTCTTTTTTCCTTAAAGAAACCCTTCAGCTTTGGGAGTTTCTGTCTCTGATCCCTCCTGAGGTGACAGAGTTGCCCCCCCTCGGCCTGGCTGGGCACTACTGATCTGATTAGAAGGATATTGATCCTGTTTATGGTACCAAAATCAATTTGTGATAATTACTTACTTTCTAGCACTCTTGGAATTAAAGGTTTATGTTATATTTTCTCCTAAATCGAGTCATTGATCCTCCCATGACTCAGAATTGTACCAAACACACGGACTAATTGAACAGTTAACCAGGGGTTCAATAGCCTCAGCTCAGCCTCACAGCCCTCGAGCTGCTTCAGGAGGTTTTGCACAAGGAGCTGTGGGTTCCCTGCAGTTCTCCTTTTCCTTTCCCTCCACCCTCCAAGCACGTTACAACACATTTCTCACAGCACAGAGCTGGTGGCAGCAGCAGCTCCAGGAGTCTGAGCTGTGCTGGGGTTGCTCCATCAGCCCGAGTGTCCCTGAGCCCAGGCCCAGCCCAGAGCTCTGCTGGGTCCCAGCTCCCCACACGGGCACCCCAGGAGCTGCACTGGGGTTCTCTGACTCATCCCAGGGTGGGGTGGGATGAGCCTTAAGGTCCCTTCCAACCCAAACCAGGCCTGGACTCTGGGCCTGAACTGATCTGCAGGGCTGAGTTAGAGAGCAGGGCTGAACAATTCCCTCTGAGGCTGAAACTCGTGGGATTTGGGCAATGTTGATGCCACACACTGCAAATAAACAGTGGACACGAGCTCCCTTTCCACGGAGGTGGCTCAGGGCTGCCCATCCCTGAAGTGTCCAAGGCCAGGCTGGGACAGGGCCTGGAGCCACCTGGGAGAGTGGGAGGTGTCCCTGGGTGGCCTTTAATGTCCCTTCCAACACAAACCATGGATTGCAAGGAAAATTCAGCTGGGGATGGGCTGAAGAGGTCACCTCCCCCCTCCCTGCAGCAGCTGCAGCCAGCCAGCCCCTCCTCAGCCAGCCTGTCCTAACCCCCCCAGCAGCCCAGGAGGCTCCAGGCTCCTCCTGGGCTCCAGCAGAACAGATCACTCCTGAGAACACATGGGCCATGTTAAAATCCAGGCTTCCCAACTCCCCCCAGGGCACTAAATCCCACCCCAGTTTGGCCCAGTTTACACAGTGGGAGGTTGTTCCCAGAGAAAGCTCCCAACAGCCAAGACCTGCAATCACTTCAGGCCTTTTACTGCAGAAGCACCACCCTGCCAAGGCTGAGCCCAAGGTATTTAAGGCATTAACCACCCCATTATCCACTTCCTCACTTATCCTGGGCACTGCTGTATCCACTTTTACTGGGCTTGAGCTTCCAGCTCCATTAAGTGCTGGAGGAATCACTGTCTTGGAGACCATGGAAAACACCAGGCTGCTGAGGGCAGAGGCAAAAGGAACCCAGGCGATATTTCACTCACTGACAAATTTGTCATTGAAGCTGCCAGGGCCATTATTTTGAAGCCATGATATGCCCATCATTTTAATTTTGGGTTCATTTAAGCTCCATGTACATAAAAGAAGCAATTGCAGCCTTTCCTTGCTGCTCTCACACAGATGCTGGAAGGACACGAGAGCAGACACCCCCCAGCTCTGCTCTAATTTAACAGGGGGATAATTAAACTCAGTCTCGTGGCATTAACTGGCTCCATGTGAGGCAGAATAAATTCTGAAAGGAGCTTTTCTTTCTAACAAAATACTTGTAAAAGCTTCAAATAGGCTGTAAGAGCAGAACACTCAGGTCTGTGTTGATCCCTCCAAAGGCATCCACAGGGATAGAGCAGCTTCCCTGGGAAACCACCCTCCCAGCCAGGAATTCCTCCCCAAGATCCCATCTAACCCAGTGGGAAGCCATTCTCTGGGTCCTGTCCCTCCAGCCCTTGGCCCCAGTCCCTCTCCAGCTCTCCTGGAGCCCCTTTAGGCCCCTGGATCTCCCTGGACCCTTCCCTTCTCCAGGGGAACATTCCCAGCTCTCCCAGCCTTCCCTCCCTAATTCCAGGCCCTGGAATCCCCCACTGATCCCCCCCAGCCCAGCTCTCTCTCCTTGGAGGCTGCAAACATCCCTCACTCCTCAGAGCAAAGTGCCAGGAGCTCTTGTTGAAACGAATCTTTGATCACAGTCAAACTTCCCTCCCTGTGTAGATCATTTCTTAATTAAATTTAAAATCAAGTAATTGGCCACTTCAGTTGTTTGGACCCTCCGGGGGCCACTGGCAATAATAACAGTGATTATCCAACGTGGGCTTTGCCATATGCAGCATTCCAGGCTGATCCACAGTGGGACACAGCAAAAATCAAACTCCGTGGCCACTTTAACAGCCTCGAGTGACAGTTTGGGAAGTTTTAAAGGCAGAATGACCCGTGTGTGTTCTGTCTGGGGAATTAAAAGCTGGTGCAAGTTGTTAGAGGGGAGGAGGAAAAGGGAGTCAGGGAGAAACACATGGATCACAATCCCAGGAAACAGGACAAGGGTGGGAAAAGCCCATGGAATCCAACCTGTGCCCCATCCCCACCTTATACTGAGGGAAGCAATTGCTCCTGCTCCTAATCCTGCCAAGACCAGTTCCAGATCCAACCCCTAAACCCAGCAGTTTTTACTGGAATGGATTTAGTGGCTGTGTTTGCATTTAGGACAAGAGAAACCCAGACCCCAGCACAGTGTGGGATCTGTGCTGGGACTGGGGCTCTGGGGATTTCAGGGAATAAAGAGAATCATCCCCTCCCCAGTTCTCCAGGTGGGCACTACAGAAGGAGCTGGGCCTGTGCCAGGGCCAAGGGCTGGAGGGACAGGCCCCAGGGAATGGCTTCCCACTGCCAGAGGGCAGGAGAGATGGAATCTTGGGCAGGAATTGCTGGCTGGGAGGGGGGGGAGGGACTGGGATGGATTTCCCAGAGAAGCTGTGGCTGCCCCTGGATCCCTGGCAGTGTCCAAGGGCAGGGTGGGATCCCTGGCACGGGGGGAGGGGTCCCTGCCCAGGGCAGGGGTGGCACTGGATGGGTTTAAGGTCCTTCCAAGGAAACCTTGCAGGGATTCTGGGATAATTTGTGCTGTTTGGAGTCAGCAGGGGCAGGGCCCCAGCAGGGCTGGAGCTCAGGGGTCTCTGCTTGGACAGGGGGGTGTCCAAGGGACAGGGAGACCCCAGTCCTTGCTCTCCCTGCATGGTTTTCTGTAAAAATCAATGAGATATAAATGTCATTGCAGTGCTGCTGCTCCTGATTGCTGCTTGCAGAAAAACATAAATAATTAATTGCATTAGAGAAATGTCACTCAGCCCGTTTTACTTCACCTGAAGTGAAAAATGACCAGTTTAAAGACAAAAAATTGTCAGGCACTTCATCTTTATCCTGTGCTTCTGTCTATGAAACCCAGTGTCTCCATGTAATGCAGTTTGGAGCCTCTCAGCCAACCTGACTTATCCATGGGGGAGGATTTTCTCCCAGCCTGGCCCAGCCAGAGGAGGAGGATATCACCAAGTCCTTTAGGAATCCAGCAGCAGGATGTCCTGGAAGACCCCATGACTTTGCCAAGACTGAGCCACCCCAGGACAACCCCAAGACCCTTTTAAAGGACACAGAAACCCTTTTTGTTTGTGGTAACAGTGAAGGCACCAGGACCTGAAGGGGACACAGGAGGTTTGGCTGGGTAGAGTAGGATCTCTCCCCATCTCCAGGGGTTCTTTAGGATCATGCCTAGAGCAGCAGGGATGGGATGGGATCTTCTCCCAACCCTTCTCAGCACAGTATAAGAAGTTGAAATGTTTCCAAGGCTTGAGAGTCAATTTGCAGCTTCCTATTTACCAGACACCCCGGGAGCTTTGTTGTGTCCCCCGGGGGGAAATGCACTGATGGGGTTTATTCCCGAGCCCAAGTAACAGAAAATGGAGTTTTACACACAGAATTGGCAGATTGAAGCTCCAAGAAGACTGGGGATAAAATGGAGAGTCCTGTGCTGAGTTTGTGGCTGATGCTCAAAGAGCCTCTCGTGTTGTTGGAGCAGCAGGAGGAGGTTTCTCAAAGGGAAGAGCTTAGGGCTGCACTTGCTGTTGCATTTTATTTTTGGGGTGGAGGAAGAGGTGGCAAAAGAAAGAGAATGGTGTGATAGTGATGCTGTGCAGACACAGCACAGGGGCCAAGATCTGCCCCCAGCCTCTGCCCCTCCCAGATGGAAAAGCAAGACACTTGAGAAAGGTGTTTTTAACTCCACAGCTCCAAATGAGAATCCTTACACAACTGTCCATTCCCACAGCAAGTCGTGACTTCCCTCCTTGGAAAAACCATTCCATGGCAGATGCTTGAGGACATCAGGAACAAGCAGCCTGTGCTGCCCTTTGGACACTTGCCTTAAAGCAGGTTCATCTCAGGCTGCAGCAGCAAAGATACTGAATCCAGGATGGCATCACACCTCATGCCTGCCCTGATAAATGGGGCTCCTTCCATGTGGAACCTGCCCAGGAACTAAAGCCTTCAGCCAAAAGGCACTGTCCCAAATAAATTACAGGCTTGCTTTGAGGACTTGGACTCTGAAGGTGGAACTTACCCTGGAGCTCTGCAGGAAGGTGAGGAGCCACGTTGTGACAACTGTACCTCCCGAGCAGACGGTGCTGGGGGTTCAGTGCTGCCCACAGGAGGGGCAGCAGCTCTGTGTGGGGGCTGTCCTGAGCCAGCCAGGCTCAGCAGGTGCCCCAGCAGGGCTGCACAGCACCCCCAGATCCCAGAGGAGGAGCCTTTGGCACCTCCCCTGCTGCCAAAGCCTCTGTGCTTCAGCCCAGGGATCAAAGCCGCCAAACCAGGTCCCCATGCCATGAAGGACTGACCCACCTGAAGGATTCCCTGGGGTTCTGTGAGGCAGCCCTTGGGAAATACACACCCCCCAGGGATTGCTCTGCTTTTATCTCCCTCCCTCCACCATGAGACACAAAGAGAAAAGCACAGACAGCAACTCCCTTCCCACCTCCAGCCTCCTTTGGCTTTGGGAAAGGACAAATTGCTCAAAAGGGCCATTATTTAATGGCAGAAGAAGAAGAAAAGCAGGGCACCTACTGGAAGAACCCTGGCTGGAGCAGGACCAGGAAGAAGGGTCAAGGCCAGGAACTGCAGAACTTGAGCCCCTCAGGAAGGTGCAGGAGTCAGTCAGGATTATGAGGGCTGGGGGCATCTGGGAATTGTTTCTGGCAGAAAACAGCAGTTTCATCATTAATTTCCCTGTCCTGGGTCTCCCAGCAGTGCTTTCCATCTCTTCTGTCTCAGTCCAACTTCCAAGCAGCCTCAACCTTTTGTTTGAGTGAGGAACAAGTCCACAGTGTGCTACCAAAGGAAGGCTCACCTTCCCCAGCACATAAAAGCACTCAGACTTCACTGGCAATAAAGTCAATCTCCCTGAAGAGCTGATTTTTCACCAAGTTATTAAATATGACACTCGTGGCATTAGATAACTCAGTTGCCTTTTAGTTCTGCTTTTGAGACATCAAGTGGCAAAAGGGGAAATAAAAACGGCAGGAAAGGAAAACTCTTCAGAGGACACAACAGTCCATTAAGCAAAATTTTAAACCAACGTGTCTTTGGCTCTCCAAAGCCCAAATGCAATCCCAGTCCTTCCCCTCAGGCTCTTATTAACACTGTTGTAATAAGTAACTAAAGTAAAACTCAAGTGAATAAGTATACTCAAAGGCATTTTGTTATTTCTGCAATTAAAGAAGAACTCCCACAGTAGAGCTCAAAGCTTTTGGAAAATTGGATCTATCCAAGGAAACACTTGCCATGACTGCAGGAAGCCTTAGGCTGCTGTTACACGTGTAGAGAATGCTGGGAAGGGGCTGGAACCCCAATCCCAAAGCTGTTTATTCCTTGGAACAGTCTGGTCAGGTGGGAAATGGCTCTGGAAGGGGAGGGCCCAGGGGCCAGGTCACCTCTGTGTCCCAGGGAAACCCCCACTGTCTGCCCAGGGCAGGGCAGGGCAGGGAGCTGGGCAGGGGCTGGGGGAGCTGGGGGGCTCATCCTGGAGCAAAGGAGGCTCAGGGGGCCCCTGGAATTCTCTGCAATCCCTGCCAGGAGGGGGGAGCCCGGGGGGGGTTCGGGCTCTGCTCCCAGGGAACAAGGGCCAGGAGGAGAGGGAACGGCCTCAGGCTGGGCCAGGGCAGGGCCAGGGGGCACAGGAGGAGGAATTGGGGCCTGGCAAGGAGGGTCAGGCCTTGGCAGGGGCTGCCCAGGGAGGGGTGGAGCACTGAGCTCAGCCCCCTCTGCCCCAGCACAGCAGGGAACACTCACATTAACTCAGTCATTATTTATCTCAGCAAAACTCCCTTCCCCTTGGAAGGGACACAGTAGAAAAAGGGAAAGGAAGAGGCAGCTGGGGTTTCAAATCCCCTCCTTTTCCCTGTGAGTGGCCAAGGGGCCTTTGGAACCCACCAGCCAGCAAATATCATTTAGTTTGATGCTGCTGAGGCTCTTTGGTGTGACATTTCTGAGGGAGCCTGGGAAACATGGACGAGACAAAGCAGAGCTGGAAGCAGAGCACCCTGCTGAGAGAGCACTGCTCCCTGGCCAGGGGACAGCTGAGTGTGCCTCTGCACATCCCTGCAGCTGGGACTGCTTGGCCTTTCCCTCCACAGCCTGAGTGAGGAAAAGCATCCCAGGCATGGCAGGCACAGAGCCGGGGCAGTCTGGGAGGAGCTCGGTCAACCAGACTGAGATTCCAAGGAATTGGGACAACTGGAAAACAGATTTGAACAAAAAATACTTCAGTTCTTGCCTGAGAAGAGCCCAGAGTTCCATGGAGCAGGACATGCTGCAGAAGGAAAGCCAGGAGCTGCTTGGAGAGGGACTGGGCTTGCAGGGCATTGCATGGGAATTCCAAAATTAGCAGTTGCTGGTCATTAGGGAAAAAGAGGAATACCAGCCCAGGATGCAGGCCCAGCAGTGTGCTCAGGGGGCTGTGGAGCAGACCTGCCCTTTTCCTGCCCTATCCATAAGGAATGGTCCCAGAGGAGCCACTTCCAGCAGAGCCCAGTCCTGCCCGAGCCCCCGGGAAGTTTGGGGACAGGATGTGCCTGTGCTGCCCTGGCACGGGGCTGGGACAGGCTTCTGCTGCCATCTCCCACCAATGCCCCCCTGTCCCAGAGGACCATCCCAGCCCTCCTGGAGCTCTGGCAGCCTTGGGAATGTGCCCATTCCCTGGGGAGCCTGGGCAGTGCCCCCCCCCCCTGGGGGGGCAGAGCCTTTCCCTGGGATCCCCCCTGCCCCTGCCCTGGCCCAGCTCCAGCCACTCCTTTCGTTGCAGGGCATTAATTTCATTCCCAAACCCATGCCATTATCACCGGATTTTGGGAATGTTTGGGATTCCCCTGGCCCATGGGGAGGGTGTAAGCAGTGCCTGCTTTGCAGCCAGGTTTGGGCTGTGGCTCTCAGCCTGTGTTCCCTGCACAGTGGGCTGTGCCCAGGCCCTCTGTGCCAGAGGGTCCAGCTCCATCCTGCTGCATTCCCAGGTCCCTTTTCCAGGGGCTCCATGCTCCAGTGCCAGCTGTCCATGGTCACAGCAGAGCCACAGTTCTGCTCCTTTGTGATGTGACCTTTCAGTTGGGGTGTCACAGCCTGGCCTGTGGAGCCAACAAATGAAATCCCAGCTGCCAACCACCCAAATTAAAACCAAATCCCTCCATTGACTCTGGAACCCTTGGACTAAATCAAAGCATCTGAGAAGAGCCAATGCTCTCAGTCTGTACCACTGAGGGTGATACCGTGGCTACAGATGAAAACCCTGGACTGGGTTTTCCATTTCAGGCACATCTCCTGAGCAAGAAAAGAAAACTCCTTTATATTTTAATAGTGAAACTCATCAAGAACTCATGTTTCCAGGCAAATTCTGTAAGAATGTTTGGCAGCATCAAAAAGACCTTCAAATAGACTATTTAGCAAATAGCCTTGTCTATGAGAGCTGGAAGACTCAGCAATGCTTCATAATTTATGTCCTGCTTTTCTTAAGGGTGGGTAATAAATCAAAGAAGGTATTTTACCTGCAGATACAGAGAGAGAAGGTGCTCCCTGCTCTGCACCTTCATTACTTGTCTCTGGCTTCAAAGCACAGAGAGCTGAGAGCTGCACGGGGACAGCTAATGATGCCCTGTAATCAGCAAAGCAATCAGGAGATGGCTGGGGTACATTCCTCTCCCTGGAATATTAATGGACTGAGGGCTCTGCACACTGATGTGCAAGCAGGGTTTGAAATCCTTCCCCAAGGCTCCTCAGCTCACCCTTTCTGCTGCTCCGTTCTCATTCTGAGGGGAGGAGCAGGAGGGCACTCCCGTGAGCAGCAGCGCAGCCTGCATCTCCTGCTCCACAGAGCCACAGCACAAAAAACACCCTGGGCTGAAATCCAACGTGCTTTGGAGCTCCAGGACTGCTCCTGGACTCAGGCTTTGGCTGCCAAGCAGCCAGGACAAGGAATTCCAACCAGGAGCTCTGCCTCCCTGCTGGAGGGAGCCCCCTCAGAGCAGCTGGGAATGTCCTGTGCCACCTGCACCAGTGCCCACCCTGCATGGGCAGCACACTGGAAATGTCCTGTGCCACCTGCACCAGTCTCATCCTGAATGGATGTGGACAAATTTCCAGTCACTGTTTCTGCTGGGAAGCACATCTACAGTAAAAAATTCCTCCGAGAGGCTGGGGAGGCCCTGGGATGGATTTCCCAGAGAAGCTGTGGCTGCCCCTGGATCCCTGGCAGTGTCCAAGGGCAGGGTGGGATCCCTGGCACAGGGGGAGGTGTCCCTGCCTGGGGCAGGGGGGGCACTGGATGAGCTTTAGGGTCCCTTTTGTACCCAAACCAGCCTGGGAGTCTATGAATTCCAGACCCTGCACAGACTTTAAGGCACGTGGAGCAGAGCATCCATCAGAATGTTCCAGGCTGCACTGTGGACACCACAGCTGAGAACACCTTCTGCCTGTGCTGATTTTAAAGCCTAGTCCTTTGCAGGATGAACACTGGAATTTTCCCTCCCCAAGTGGAAAGGCTGGAAAGTTTCCACGGCATATCCTGCCCGAGGAAAGCATTTCTACCGTAGCCACACGAGGAGCCAGCCCCTCTCATGGCACACACCCTGCGGGCAAAGACTCTTTAAGGGACTGTGCCGAGGCTGCCGCGCTGCTCTTCCCGGCGTTATTCCTGCGCTGGGAGCAGGAACGAAATGCAGGCTGGGCCCGCCACCTGCTGCTCCTGCCGGCGATTACAGGGCAGCGGCTCCCGCTGCTCCCTCGGGGAACGGGCACCTGCACCCGCGCTGTCCTCGCCGGCGGCAGAACTGGATGGAAAACGGTGCCGAGCCCTGTTCCACACGGGAATGATGAGATGATAACCCGCCCCAGTGCTCTCCTGCGAGAGGCCACAAACAGCTCTGGTTCCATTGGGAAGGAGGGAATGGCAGGGACCCCTCCCCCTGTGCCAGGGATCCCACCCTGCCCTTGGACACTGCCAGGGATCCAGGGGCAGCCACAGCTTCTCTGGGAAATCCATCCCAGGGCCTCCCCACCCTCCCAGCCAGCAATTCCTGCCCCAGATCCCATCTCTCCTGCCTTCTGGCAGTGGGAAGCCATTCTCATGTCCATGGCCTCCCCAAGTCTCCAGTGCCCACCTGAAGCCCCACACCCCTCCCCAGTGTCCCTTTCCTTGCAGGGGGAGCTTCCCACGGGGACCTCTCAGCCCCACGCTGTGGAACTCTGGGGTGACAGTGCCATCCTGAGGATTTCACAGATTCCCTGTTTCCCGTGGCTTTCATTCCTCCATTGCAGTGCCCGTGAGCTCTGGGCTGTGACCCCAGGGCTCCCGTTAGACACATTCCAGGGTCCTGGAGGCAGGAAGGCTGTCCCAGGGGTGTCCCCCAAGCTCTGCCCCCCTGGGACTGTGCCCCTGGAGCCACAGGTCCCTGCAGGGAGCAGGGCCATCAGCCCTCAGCCGCTGGCATGGAGCAACAGGCTGCCAGGAGGGCAGAGCCAGCATCTGGAGCAACTCAATTTGAAACGAATGCCATAAATTATGTAATGAGAACAGATTAGGTGGAGGAGTGTTCCAGCGGGAGCAGAGCCTGTGCCTGGAGCACTGGCATTCCCAATGTTGAGGATGGAATCCAGAGCAAGCAGACAACTGACCAAGACACGAAAGAGGTTCTGAGGCTGCCTGGATTAAAGCCCTGAGACCAACACACATCCCACAACAAGGGGGCTGCAGAGACAAAGTCTGCCCCTGGAGGATGAAGGGACTCTGATAAGAAGATTGTAACACAGGAAAACAGATCCCTGTTAACGCAAGATTGTTGTAAGGGCGTGGAAGAATACCAGCCTCTGCCCCCTCTGAGTTCTGTGCTCTGTACAAACCCCTGTCCCCTTCCGATAAAGGTCCCTCTTCCCGCCTCCCCGTGAGGATCCGTGTCCCCCGCCCGCCACATCCCGGCCAAGTGTGTCAGGCCAGGCCGAGCCGAGCTCTGCAGCACCTGCCGTGTCCCCCAGTGCTGGCACACCGCGGGCACTGGGGGACACTGGTGCCAGCCCAGCAGGGCCCCCGGATCACGGCTCATCTTGGGCTCTGCTGCAGGGAATGAATCCACCCCCAGGAGCAGCCGAGTGGAAAGCTGAAACTATCATTTTCCAAAGATACTCAAGGTAAAAAAGCCTCAGGGCCAATCTGTTGTCAGTTCCCGAGACTTGATGAAGTGCCTTAATTCCACAGGATTAATGGCTTTCAGCTCCCGGGAGAGGGGGTGTGACTGGAGGGTCTTTCTCCCAACCCCTCCCCCCGTCCCCTGATGGCCCTCAGAGCCTGAAGCCACTTCCCACCCGGATCCTCTGCCGTCCCACACAGGGATGCACCTCACAGCGACCGGGGCCAGCTGGTGGCTACAAAAGGACAGGGCTGTCCGTCCTGCGGGAATTCCTGAGGGGAACACACCACTGGGAGACTGGCTGGCGAGCAGCTCCAGTGCTGGCACCCAACACTTCCCCCGGAGAGCAGTGCCCAGCAGCCCGCTGAGGTACCTGTGCCCTCCCAGGGACGGGCCCTTCCCTTCTGCTCTCCAAGGGGAAGGAGTCCAGAGTGGGAGCAGCTGCTCAGAGCATGTCTGTACTTCCACACCCCTCCAAGAATTCCCGGGTCCTTCAGCAGCCCTGGCAGGGGCTGCCACTGCTGTGCTGGCCCCCGATCCTGCTGATCCTGCCCTTTGGAACCACTGTGGTGCCTCGGGTGTCCCGTGTGCTGGCACTGCTGGGGAACCCCCAGTTGTGCACCCTCATGGAAGAGGGACATGGAGGGGGGCAGTGCCCAGCTCTGGAGGTGCCCAGGGAAGGACTGGCCGTGGCACTCAGGGCCAAGGTGGGGATGGGGCACAGGGGGGGCTCCAGGGGCTGGGGGGCTGTGCCAGCCTCAGGGATCCTGTGACATTTAAATGAGATCTGTGACACAGAGCAGAACAAATGGAGGAAGAACCTTGAAACAGTTCACAAAACTCAGCTGAAGGGTCAGCAGACCCCTGCTGGGTGTGACTGTGCCCATGGGAGCACCAATCCAGACAATCCCAAACAGCAGTGGTCCCTCAGGGATGCTCCCAAGGGCCAGCAGCAAAGGCATCCCAGGAAACCTAAAGGGGTGGCCAAGCTGCAGATGGAAAGAGAACAGGAGAAGAAAGAAGCACTGGCCCCTCACAGGACTCACCTCGTCAGCACACGCCCTGGGGATCAGAGTTTGTTTCACAGCTCATGGAATATGGGACAGGGAACATTTGGGTAATTACCATCAACAAGGCCCAAAGAATGTCTGGATGAGCAGGGGGTGGTTCAGCTCCTGTGCTCCACACAGGGAGCCTCTGGCAGCTGAATCACTCCTCACTGGGCAGAGGTTAAAGCAGGGCAGCCTCCAGTAAAAACTCACACCATTTGATGCAGCACTGGATCAGAAATTCCTCCCACCCTGCCCTCGTTAATGGAATGCAAGAACTGGGCACCTCTCAGGGCTCAGCTGCTGTTCCCACACCTGGCTCTGTGAAACAACTGCTGAACAGCCCCGCACCCCCATCACACACATTCCTCTGGACCATTTTCCAGGAGGTTTCCTGCTAAGACAAGGAGCAGCTGGATTTGGGAACACACAGGCAGCAGCTCCTCCATGTAGGGCTCCACTGGCCTCTCAGGGATCCTGGACACTGCAATTTGTGGCCCCTGCCTGGGCATTCCCTGCCTGAGCCCCACAGTGCAAAGGAACTGATAAAAGGACACCAGCACATCTGAGGAAGCCCCTTGGTATTTCCCACTGTGACCTTTCCATTGCTTGTACCTTGGACAAGCTGTTGGTAGCTCAGTTTGTATTTTTCATGCTGTCAGTCCCCAGCTGCTGCTTCCAGACATTTCCACTGCAGTAGGAGGGCTGCTGCAGTATTCCCACCCCTAGAAGGGTCCAGGGCCAGGCTGGAGTATCCTGGGATAGTGGGAAGTGTCCCTACCCATGACAGGGGTGGCAGTGGATCATCTTTAAGGTCCCTTCCAACCCAAACCATTCCAGGATTCTGTGATTCCATCCCTAAAAACAATTGCAGAGGAAAACATGAAGGAAGGTGAAGGCCCAAGGTCTGGCTGAGGAGCTGGAAGGATGGGAATGGGAACTGGAAGGTAACAGAGCAAATGGAGTCAAAAACTTGGCTGGACCAGGATCCCCCAGAGAAGGAAATGGGCTGCAATGGCTTTTCTGCTTGCACAAGGTCAGGTCCCTGCAGTGCTCAAACACTGTGGGTGTCACTGTTGTGCTGTGCCCTTTGCAAGGCCTGGGCATTCAGCTGGGCTCAAATGCAGCTCCCAAATCCCAGGGAATCCTCCCTCTGGAAGGAGGGTGCACCTCACAGTGCCACTGCTCAGAGGACTCCAGGAAGAACAATTCCTCTGCTGGCCCAAACCCAGGCTGTGCCAGTCAGAGCAGGTTCCTGGTGCCTCCTGTCTCTGCAGGGACCTGTGGCCACAAGGCAAACCCTGCTCTGCTCCACCAGCACATTCCCAGTGGCCTTTGGAGACTTGTTTGCTCCAGAAATGTTCTCTTCCATCTGCCTTCTGCCCAGCCATGACACCCCAGAAAACTGTAAGCATGGAGTCTGTCAGCAGTTCCTGCCTTGGGAATGTCCCACATCAGCAGGGAACAGCACTCTGGGGGCACCCTGAGTTCCTGGAGTGCTCCAAACACTTTGGCAGAGCCAGGAACAGCAGCATTTTAATGCTCTGGAAGTTTCCTAAAGGTGTGGAAAGCCAGGGCCTGCCCACCTGCTGAGGGGCAGGGTGGGTGGTGGGACAGGAGTGCTGCCTGCTGCACTGGGTGGGATGGTCCCCTGGATCCCTCACCAGGCTCCTCTTCTCAGACACTGGCAAACATCAGAGCCTGGATCCTCCTCTACCTCCCTGGGGGTGGGAATGGCAGGGGGGAAGTGCTGCCCAGCCCCTGGGATCTGCCAGCAGCAAACTGGGCCTTACCTCGTGCCATTGCCAAAACCATCCCTCTCCCCAGGCACAGAGATGCTGGCCCTTCACAGCTTGGGCTTCCCAGGGCTGTTTATGATCCTCCTCTAAAGGGACTTTTAGTGCCAGCCCAAATTAAATTCATTTTACAATATGTATTTATTTTCCTGCTTCTTAACAGAACAATCTGGAAACCTCCCAGATCCTTCAAACAACAAAACTACTTTTTCTTTATGGCAACAAAATGGGTTCTTTGCCTTTCTTTTCCCAGGGAGAGCAGCCAGCAAGGCCCCCAGCCTCCACAGGGATGGGTTTTCCATACAGAACTCCAGCATTTAGCACTTCCAAGCTGTCAGTGCCACACCACTGCCTGTTAATTACATTTCTGAGGCCTCAAACCAGGGGGGCAGAAATTGAGTACCAAGTAAAAGTGACTTTGTGTGGGCAAACGAACCTTGGCTTCTCTGCTGGGATGCCATGGCTCCCAGGAGGAGGGGTGGGGATCCCTCTGACAGGGAGTGCTGACTCTTCCTTGGATTTTTATTATGGTCAGGGCTGTAGAAAGGCTCCAGCTGGGAATGCAGGGATTGGAGAAGCACTAGTGCCACTTCCAGAGGGAACAGGCCTTGCTCCTCCTTTCCACCCTGGGAGCACAGCCATGTCTCCTCTTCCCTAAGAACTGGTTTTCCAGCTGTTTCCCACAAGGGATCATCCTACAAAGGATGGGGAGGGGAATATAGAGCTGGACCCTGGCATTGCCCTGGGAAATGAGATAGAGTCCTGCCTGCATCTCACATTTCAGGGCTGGGGAGAGGACAAAGGGCACTTTCCTGCTTCCTCATGGTCCAAAGGAACACTGTGAATGGAGATTCCAGGGGGTTACAAAGAATAATTCCAGCAGAAAGCAGGGAGCAGGAAGCTGCAATGCTCTGAAATCCTCCCCAGCCCCAGGGGAAGGAGCTGTTTGCCCAAGTGAACCCAGAAAGCTCCCAAGGGATGCTCTGGCCTGCTCAGGAAAGCACAGTGGGATCTGTCAGCACCTGCATCCATCAGATGAGGGCCAGGAGGGGCCCTGGCAGGAGCAGGAAGGCCTTGGCTTTACTGCCCCACACACTCTGAGGGAATGAAAGCACTTCCCAGGACAGAAAGCTCCCTCCTGCACTGCCTGGAACTTCACACCCCCTCTGCAGACCTGGTCCTTGAAAGCAAAGCCAGACAATACCCCAACAGCTTCCCAGGGTTACTCTAATATTTGAATTCTGCTCCTTTCCATCTGCAAAGCTGCTTTTCACAGAATTCCAATGGTTTGGGGGGGAAGGGACCTAAAGCCCATCCCAGTCCCACCCCATCCCATGGGCAGGGACACCTCCCACCATCCCAGGGATCCCACCCTGGCCTTGGACACTCCCAGGGATGGCCAAAGCCCCATCCCACTGAGATCACACATCACCGGCTATTTCAGCATCAGTGCTTCCCTCTCACCTCCTGGTTTCCCACCATCCTGCAGAATTCCAGGCCCAGTGGGCCCCAGTGAGCTGGGATGACAATGCTCTGGGAAAATAATTTCATTACTGGATTTTTCTTGTCTTGCAAGTGCTGCAGAAAAATCAGATTTTCTCTAAACAGGAGAGATGGAAAGGCAAACAAAGATGTCACCGGTGCTGAGTGGCACTGGACAGAAAGCTGGTACAACCACAACCATGTGGTGATGCTGTAAAAACTACACAGGTGACACATTTCACCACAAATGGATGAACCTCGCCCTCACTAAAGGGGCAGAACCTGCAGGAACTTGACGCCTTAGTTACATTTTATTTGCTGTTCTTCTTCCAACGGCAGGGAAAGGGGACAGTGAAAGAAAAGGAAGAAATATTTGAAATTTAGAATAATGTTACTGAGCCAACCCCCCCTCAGCTCCCCCCTCCTGGCAGGGATTGCAGAGAATTCCAGGGGCCCCCTGAGCCTCCTTTGCTCCAGGATGAGCCCTCCCCAGCTCCCTCAGCCCCTGCCCAGCTCCCTGCCCTTGGAATTAGTATGCCACTGTGAGGACCAAGGCCATTTGCAGGGATACAAACCATTCAATTAATGAGGCTGTGGAATATTTAATCATGCCAGTGGAATGCTGAGGAGTGCATTAACATTTATTATTCCCTGCAAAGGATGGATCTCCAGCCCCTGGAGCTCCAGAGCTGAAAGGCAGCTCCAATGCCCACCAAGGTCCATCTCAGAAGCACTGCAGGAACAACACTCCAAGAGAGCAGGGAATGACCGGGGAAGTCCTTCTTTTCCCATTTCCAAGGGAATTACATAGCAAGTCTTTCCAGAGGGGCTCAGGCCACGGGAAGAAAAGACAGGACAAACACAGGAAAAACCGTGCCCAAAACTCTGCCCCAGTTTGTACCTTGAATCCAAACTGGGAAGAGAAGGAACTCTATCCCAGCCCAAACCAGGACACTCCTGAATCATCAGGTGCTGTTTCCTCAGAGCAGGAACAGTAACCCAGCTCTTCAATAAAAGTCAGGTGTTGCCTTGCAATCAGTGGAGATTATTCAAAGGGATCACTTGTGAAATACACTCAAAGACATGGAAAATTACAGAGACAAGTATTAAAAGAAATCTTTACCAATAAGACAAAGGACAACAAGGATGTTTGGAAAGAATAAAAACAGGTGAATTATTGTAAGAGCTTGGGAATGAACACAGGAACTATTAAAGAATGCATAAAATATCCACCTTTTGTGCTTGTGAAGATGCTGAGTGGAATATTAATTTTTTATGGTAATAACAAAGAATTTTTCTGTTCAACGACATTTGAAACAAGATCAATAACCAGCCCCAACTTAAGCCAACCCCAGACAAATTGAGGGCACTGCTTGTGAGCAGCCCCAGCAGGTTTGCTGTGTCAGAGCAGACACACCACACGAGGCAGGGGCAGAAAGGCCTGGATGCCACAGAAACCACACCCGGGGCCCAGAATTGCCATCAGTAACCAAGGAGGAGCAGCTGGGGCACAGATAGACCCCTGCAAGGCCGGGGGGGCACTCCTGGGGCCCAAATAACCCCCTGGGGTGTGAGGGCGGCCATGCATTCCCAGCTCTTTCCCCCACGCTCTCAGGGATCCCGCAGCGCCTGTTCCCCGGGGCGGGCAGCGGGGGGGACACGGTCCCTCCGCTCCCCCTGCCCAGCACAGCCCTTCCCGCCGGGGGGCACCGGGACACGGGACCCGCGGCAGCTGCTCCGGGGGGACAGGCCCGGGCTGGGAGCCCCGAGAGTCCAGCCTGCCCTGGGCAGGGACCCCTCCCACTGCCCCAGGGATCCCACCCTGCCCTTGGACACTCCCAGGGATCCAGGGGCAGCCACAGCTTCTCTGGGAAATCCATCCCAGGGCCTCCCCACCCTCCCAGCCAGCAATTCCTGCCCAAGGTCCCATCCAACGCTGCTGTTTCGCTGCTCTACCGAAATTACACCCACAAACCCGACAGGCGCATTTGGGACTGGAATTACACTCACTCGACTTCCTGTGGAACCGCTTTTGTTCCTGAAAGGAAGCACTGTGGGCTCCTGCAAGGAGCTGCAGCAAAACGATGATTTAGGGAAAAGCTGAGCTGATGAGTGTTTAAGAAACAATGGGAGCACCAAGTTGTCCTTAAGGAGTGAACTGGGAGCTCAATGGGGGCTTCTGTGCTTTTCAAGGGAAAATGAAGCTGTGCCAGCTGCCAACGGGTCACAAACCCCAATCACTCGTGTGACTGGTGCAAACTCTCAACACCCCATTCCTTGCCATCCCTCTTTTCCCTTGCCCACCCAGCACGCTGCCAGCTCCCGTCCTTCCCCGGGGACCCGCAGGAGCAGCCCGCAGAGCCCCCTGTCCCCGGCCCTGCCCCACACACTGCCCTCATTAGTGCAAGTCCTGCAAGAAGCCCAAAGGCTTGAGTTATTCTAAGTTGCAAACCAGCAAATAGTACCCCACCGTAACCATTATTTTAGCCAATTAGTTATTAAGAGGCACAGCCTGAGGTCATTCCATCCTTCCTTCCTTCCTTCCCCAGGGCTGTCCCTGCCGGGCCCGGCTGAAGTGTCACACACCCGGTCCCTCGGCAGGGGGACACCTGCGGTTTCACTTTAGTACGTATTATTTGTGGCCTTTATATACTTTTTATACATTACTCAAATAACTTGCCTTCTTTCCCACCGGAACTATGAGACTACTCCTGAATCTTCCAGACAGGGCAGACAACAGGCTGCCCAGGCTTCCCGAGCTCCGAGTTCCCCGTTCAACAGTTCCAGACTGGATTTATCGCTCTGTTCCAGCCCCTGCAGGCAGTGACCCTCATTTACACCCCTCCCTGCTCTGCGCTTACCTGCGGGCTCGGGGCCGGCCCCGGGGGCGTCTGCGGGACCCGCCACCGAGGGGCTCCTCCGGGCCCCGGCTCCGGGAGCGGCTCACACCCTCAGTCCTCACCGCCTCAGCCCTCACCCCCCTTCAGCCTTCAGCCTTCAGCCTTCAGCCTTCAGCCCTCAGCCCTCAGCCCTCAGCCCTCAGCCCTCAGCCCTCAGCCCTCAGCCCTCGCTCGCCCCTCACACCCTCAGTCCTCGCCCGCCCTCCCGCCCGCTCCGCACCAACGGCCGCCTGTGCCCGCCTTCTGCGCGGGACGAACCACGACGCTGGAAACGGGGGGAAACGCTGGCACAGCCCCGCCCCCGCTGCCGCCCGCCCCAATACCGCCCCGCGGGGGCGCCCTCTCCCAACACCCCCCGTGTGCCGCGCGCGATGGTCGCGCCCCGGCCCGCCAATATTGGAAAGTGCGCGCGGGGCCGTGAGGGAGCGGGACACGGAACGGGGCGGGGGACGCGGCCGGGCCCGCAGGGAGCGGGACAGGGGACACGCCAACCCCGGCCGGGCCCGCAGGGAGCGGGACA
>VXBA01000305.1:200940-227797 GCA_013399895.1 Serilophus lunatus
GGCGTGGGGGGGGGGTGTCGGTGCCTTCCTGGTGGGTGTGGGGGAAGAGGCCCTTGGCTGTGGCAGTGAGAAGGCTGCTGCACTGAGGGGATGTCTGGCAGGGATGTCCCCTGGGCTCTGCTGTCCTGGAGACCTGCTGAAGTCACACTGATGTTTTCCAGGGTTTTCTTGCTTTCCTTCTGTCCCTGCCCTCAGTGCTCTCAGGGATGGGTTTCTCCTTGGCAGTCCTGTCCCCTCCCAACCTGCCCTCCCTGTTTCCTCCCTCTCCCAGTTGGATCCTTTTGGGGCTGCAGAGCTGCCCTGTCTCTTGGCTGGGCTCGTCCTCAGCAGCCTGGGAGGGAGGAGCCCCCTCTCCTGTGTCTCCATGGGCAGCCCAGAGAGTTCCCTGAGTAATCCTTCTGAAAGTCACGATCAGCTTGGAATTTTAATCAGAAGTTACTTTGAGTGTGTGGTGGCACCAAAAGCCGTGAGCCAGGCGCTGGGAGTATCAGGAGGAGCTGTCCCCTGGCTGCTGGGCCGTGTGAGCAGGGCCAGGGCACAGTCCCAGGGAGCCCTGGGGCTGCTCACGGGTGGCTCTGGGTGTCTCTGCAGTTGCCAGCGCTGTGGGATAATGACAAGGACTTCACGCTGTCGGAGCTCCCGCCCACCCCTGCCTCGGCCCTGTTCCCGCTGGACAAGACCCCCCAGTGCCAGCACATCAGCCCGGGGATGCTGCTCCCTGGCAACAGGTAGGAGCCTGGCAGCCTCCTGGGCAGGGAGGGCCCCTGGGACAGGGACACAGCCGAGCTCCAGCCCCTCCTGCATTCCCTGCTTCCCTCCCCCCGTGTGCTCCTGGGGACAGCACTGGGACAGGCTCCAGCCTCAGCAGAGCTGACTCCCTGTTAACCCAGTGCTTCAGGCTCCGAACTGGAATCATCTGGAGCCTGGGGTCCTGCCTGTTGGACAGGAGCTCCATCTGGGAACAGGATGAAGCCTCGCCTGACCCTTTTGCTCCCAGAGCAGCTTGGTCTGTACCTGACCAGCACCAGTTTTCCCTGGCCCTGCCCATTCCCTGCCCTTGCTGGAGCTGGAGCTGTGATGCTGGAGCTGCATCCAGAGGTGCCATGGGAATGTGCCCCGTTGCTCCCACAGGGAGGATTACGACAGGCACGTGTTCAGGATGCAGAAGAACAAGGCAGGCAGCAGAGGCACGTGGGACAAGGTCAAGAAGAAGTCGGTAATGCTGCTTCCCTCCAACATTGCCCATGTCCTCCTTGGCCAGGCACAGCTTGGCCTGCAGGGGAAACAAGCCTGGGATGGAACATGGGAATCCTCCTCAGCTTCTCCCAAACTCCTGGGCTTTGTATCGACTGCTATGGAGAAAGGTCCCTTTTGTTACAAAGCAGCTGTTTATTGTCAGGGTTCAATCCAGTGCTTTTGGTCAGGATTTGCACCTGCTTTGGGATTCTGTGATCTTCAGGTTCTTGTTAGATCCTTCTGAACAGTGGCAAAAGAAGCAATAACCACCAAGCCATAGAATATCCAGAGTTGGAAAGGACCCCCAGGGGTCATCGAGCCCAACTCCTAATAACGACCATGCCAGTCTTCACCTTGTGTCCCAGTCCCTGAATTCAGGTGTCGAGTCCTCCCTCCTCTGTCCCAGGTTTTGCAGCTCTGGGTTTTCCATGAAAAGCTGTGCTCCCAGGAGCAGAAATATGGCCTGTCCCTGGTTCAGACGGAGCACTTTTGGTAGCTTAAATGTTTGGGAAAATGTAGCACCATTCCCCCCAGCAGGATCCTGAGCCTGTGTCCTTCCCCTCTCCCCCCCTCAGGCTGGAGCTGTGCTCGGGACCCCGGCTTCCCGCAGAGCCAAGTTCAGGTTGGAGAAAAGTGAGTACTGCTGGTTCCTCCTGCCCTTCCTTGCCCGTGGCTGCCGTGGTGCCCGTGGCTGCCATGGTGCCCATGCCCTGTCTCCCTTCAGCATCCCTGTCTGGACCTTCTCTCACCACTTTTCCCACTCGGACACTCACTGACAGTCCCTGGTTTCTGTTGCAGAAGTGCCCCAGGCCTCAGTGGTGGGGAAGCTCTTCAAGGCCAAGACACAGGACTCCTCTGAAGAAGACCAGGATTCCTACTTTTGTGTTTGATGTTTGATGTTTTGGTTCAGCATTTTAGTGCCTCCTCCAGAGCACAGGTGTCCAGCTGCCCCTCTGGGATGGAAGGGCTGGAAAGATATGTTTGGAAATATTCCCTGATGTGTTTTTATATGTTTTAACCGCTTCCCAGAAATGTTTGGCTTTTCTAATTGCATAAAGTGGCACTTTCTTGCCCAGGAAAGGTTCCTTCTGTTCTGTTTCTGCTCCTGTTGCCTCCTCCTCCTGGGAAGGAGAAATGTACATAGACACCAGGGATGGGCAAGGTCAGATTCATTTTAAGACAAAATATCTTTTGGGATGTGACTGTACAGAAAATTCAGGTACAGCACAGAAGTAACTGAAAGGGCTTTTTAATATCCTTTGGGCAGAGTTTCAATTTTTACATTTCCTTAATGTAAATAAACAAGGCTGAGCTTATTCTACTGGCGGGTCAGTGGGACTTTGTGGAGCAGCAAAATCCAGGAGCTTATCCAGCTTGGGATTGGCCTGCAAGGCTTCAGCCTCTTGTTTTTGGATCGTGGACTCAGGGAATGATTTGGGTGAGAAGAGACCTTAAAGTTCATCCAGTGCCACCCTAGCCCTGGGCAGGGAGACCTCCCACTGTGCCAGGGATCTCAACCTGCCCCAGATCCCATCTCTCCTGCCCTCTGGCAGTGGGAAGCCATTCCCTGGGGCCTGTCCCTCCAGCCCTTGGCCCCAGTCCCTCTCCAGCTCTCCTGGAGCCCCTTCAGGCTCTGCAAGGGGCTCTGAGCTCTCCCTGGATCCTTCCCTTCTCCAGGGGAACATTCCCAGCTCTCCCAGCCTGGCTCCAGCCCTGGAGCAGCTCCAGGGCCTTCTCTGGACTCTCTCCAGCAGCTCCATGTCCTGATGTTCCTCAGAGCTGGAGCAGGTGGCTCTCACCTGAGTGGAGCTCAGGGTGAAGGGATGAACCTGACCTGGCCCGTCAGTCCTGGACACACCCCGTGCCAGGAAGGTGAGTTCTGTCTGTCTGGGCCTCTTCCTGGAAAGAGCAGACTGCAGGAAGGGATGGGAATAACGACCCCAATCCTTTCCCAGGCAGCCACAGTGTGGCAGCAGAGGCTGGAGCAGCTGGAAGGAGCAGCAGCTGCAGGCCGGGCAGAGGCAGCACCCAGCACCCCCAGCAGTGTCCTGGCACCAGGAGCTGCTGGGGCTCCTGCCACTCCCCCAGAGCTGAAGCACTGGAGCTGTGTCTGTCTTTAAAGGCATTTTGGGCTGACCACACCCCTGGGCCAGAGGTGTGGAGCCCGTGGCCACGCTGTGTCCCTTGGTGCTCATCCAGGAGTTTATTTGTTTTACAGCAATCCCAGTAAAGTGCAGTGGGAGGGCTGGCAGCCCGGGCTGCCTCAGCTCCGGGGAGCTGCAGGGCTCCTGCCCGGGGCCCGGCAGGGCTGGGGCAGCAGCTGAGGGTCGAAGGTGTGGCGCAGGAACCGCAGGATCTCCTCGGCCCGGGGCCGGCTGAGCTGGGCCCCCGCGGCCACCGCCTGGGGGGAGCTGTGGGAGACAGGGCACAGGGCCCCTGAGTGCTGGGAATGCCCCGGGGGGAGCTGCAGGGAAACAGGGAACGGCAAAGGGAAAGACAAGGGAGGGTGGAAGCAGGGCCAGGGCTCAGGGCTGGGAGAGACTGGAAGGCATCAAGAGCAGGGCTGAGAGGGACAGGCAAGTCCCTGGGGGCTCCCTCAGGGCCAGAAAGGCTGGCCCTGAGCAGTGGCTGCAGCACGATCAGGAGGGAGGGTGCAGGAAGGCTCTATCCCAGCAGGGAAGGGGCTGCCTTGTCCTGCTCTGGGTGTTACCTGTTGACCAGGGCCCTCGGGGAGCTGAAGGAGTGGCAGAGGCTGAGGGCAGCCACGTAGCTGAGGTTGGGAATGCTCAGGTAGAAGCTGAGCAGGTTCCGCCGCGGCCCCTCCACCTCCGTCGGAACGCGGATGGCAAAGCCCTTCCTTTGCTCCAGCAGAGCCAGATCCCTGAGCAGAGCAGCAGTTTCCTCCTGGCAGGAGCTGAAGAGAAGCCGGATTCCAGCCTGGACCAAGGCCGAGAGCACTCGGTCGTAGTGCTGAGTCCTCTGGAACAACCGCGATGTTTCTCCTGCAGAGGGAAAGTCCAGGGAGCTCAGTGAGACCTGGGTGCTGAACCCCTGTGGAAACACAACGTGAGGAACTCACAAAGCAAAGCAGCTCAAGGAGCTCCTGCTCTGAGAACTCACAGCCACAAACATCCCAGGCTGCACAGGGCTGGAAGCAACCTGGGAGAGTGGGCAGGAGGGGGAATGGGATGAACTTTAAGGTCCCTTCCAGTCTGGCATTCCATGAACTCAGGAGGGGTTTGGTAAAGCACGTGAACACTGTTCAATGGGGAACCAGCAGCACTCTGGAACTGGTGTAATGGGAAAAACTGGCCACGTGATGGACGTGAGTGACACCCTCAGCAGTGGGACAAACAGGCACCTCCAACCCAACCCCCTCCTCTGCAGCCCCCTCGGCATCTCCAGGGGCCAATTCTTGCCACTGTTTCCATATCTGAACTATCAACAAATGGGATTTATGTCACAAAACCAAAGCTGCATCCCCAGCAACTGGACTGCAATGGTGGAATTCCATCTCCCAGGACATCTGTAACAAAATCAGTCCAGCTACAGCAAGACCTCAGTTACTGTCTCGATGGCCCTGGAACAGACAGGGGAACCACCTGATTGCAAAACTGGGATTTGGGGTTAAAAAAATGTCTCTGCATGGATGTTCCTATCACAGAATCCCAGAACTTTCTGGGTGGAAAGGAACCTTGAAAGCCCATCCAGTGCCACCCCTGCCCTGGGCAGGGACACCTCCCCCTGTGCCAGGGATCCCCCCCTGCCCTTGGACACTGCCAGGGATCCAGGGGCAGCCACAGCTTCTCTGGGAAATCCATCCCAGGGCCTCCCCACCCTCCCAGCCAGGACTCCCTTCCCAAGCTCCCATGTGTCCCAGTCCCCTGGCCGTGGGCAGCCCAGCTGGGCACACACCTGCTCTGTGCCTGTCAGTCTCCACGATGACACAGAGCCTCTCGAACAGGCCCCGCAGGCGCTGCAGCCGCTCCCGGAGCTTGTTGCTGCTGCCCGGGCCCTGCAGCTCCGACAGGAGGCTCCTCTCCACGGCCAGGCGGCTGCTCACGATGTAGTCGGAGCTGCCCAGGGGACACACCTGCACCCTGAGGCCGTGCACAGCCCGCAGGGAGGAGATCACCTCTGCCCCCGAGCAGATCTCCCGGCTGTCTGCCAGGACACACGGGGAGGGCGCTGGGCCGGCAGGGCCTGAGCTGCTCCCACGGCTCTGCTTCCAGGAGCTCTTCACCTGGGAGGGGTGGAAACCACACAGACAGTAACAGACTGGTTCTTTAAATCGAATTAATAAAATGCTGGTTTGCAATATTAACACTTTGTGAGGAACCCTGATTCCCCAGTATCACTGTCCCAGAGGAGCTGAGCTGATTAGCCAGGAGTTTGAATGACAACAGCAGCAGCTTTCACTAACGACTTAACTACCACAGGCCCATGTTCCTCCTTGAGTGTCAGACCCAGGATAGACTAATCCCTATTTTTTGTTTGTTGACAGCTAAAATACTCCAGGATACCTTGGAAGTACAAGAGCTGATAGCAAAGGAAAGGGAGATGGTGTAAAGCAGCACCAGGAATGGCTCTGCTCCTGCATGACCACAGAAGCTGTGGCTGCCCCTGGATCCCTGGAAGTGTCCAAGGCCAGGTTGGAGCAACCTGGGATAGTGGGAGGTGTCCCTGCCCGTGGCAGGGGATGGGACTGGATGGACTTTAATGTCCCTCCCACCCCAACCCATCCCGAGCCTCCTGCTGCTGTGCTGTGACAGCCCTCAGAGCAGCCCTGCCACGGGGATTCTTTCACACAAGGTGGGCTGAGAGTGAAGTCCCAGTTTTGATGGAATACTGACCTCACTGGGAGCCTGGAGATCCACCTTCCTGCAGTCAGAGCCAGGGGCAGCTGGTGGGAAGGACTTGCTCCTGCCTGGCAGCTCTGGGTGCAGATCCAGCACATCAGACACTTCTGAGCTGAGCAGCACCTGCCTGTTGTCCCCCCCAGGCCGAGGAGCTGGGCCTGCCCCAGCAACGTCCCTGTGCTGTGCAGAGGGGCCTGAGGGCTCTGCCCTGGCAGGGTCTGTGCCCAGGGCTGTCTCCTCCTCGCTGGAGTCACTGATCACAATGATCCGGGATGGTTTCCTCCCCTGCCCCTGGGCCAGTTTCCTCCGGCGCCGGGTCAGGTATCGGCTCCTCCCACTGCCCGGGCTGTCCCCGGGGAGCAGATCCAGGTCCACACACTCCTCCTCCTCCTCCTCACTGCACTCGCTCTGCCTGCACGGCTCCTCGGCCTCGTCTCCCACACAGAAACTGTCCTCTGCATAAGCCGAGTCTTGCTCGGGGATCTGGGGGGAAGAACAGAGCAGTCAGTCCAGGAGCACTGCAAGGGTTGTGCTGCTCCTCCCCAGAAAGGCACTGGCTCATCCAACCCTCCCCACACCCAGGCCCTGGGGCTGAGGGGCTCCTCACACACGGAATGGTTTGGGTGGGAAGGGACCTCAAAGCCCATCCAGTGCCCCCCTGCCCCGGGCAGGGACCCCTCCCCCTGTGCCAGGGATCCCACCCTGCCCTTGGACACTGCCAGGGATCCAGGGGCAGCCACAGCTTCTCTGGGAAATCCATCCCAGGGCCTCCCCACCCTCCCAGCCAGCAATTCCTGCCCCAGATCCCATCTCTCCTGCCCTCTGGCAGTGGGAAGCCATTCCCTGGGGCCTGTCCCTCCAGCCCTTGGCCCCAGTCCCTCTCCAGCTCTCCTGGAGCCCCTTTAGGCTCTGCAAGGGGCTCCAAGCTCTCCCTGGATCCTTTCCTTCTCCAGGGGAACATTCCCAGCTCTCCCAGTCTGGCTCCAGCCCTGGGATCAGCTCAGTCATCCTTCAACATTCAGGGTTTTTGAAACACCACCTGTTTCTTGTGATTGATATTTGACAGGGCTTGGAGCAACCTGGGACAGTGGAACAAACTGAGGGGTGGAACAAGGGGCTCCAAGGCCTCCCCAGAGCCTTCTCCAAGGTGAAATCTTGTGTTAGAACCTGTTATTTACCAAGAGGCTGCAGTGGCCCTTGAGAGCAGGACTGGAACCTAAATGTGGTGACCCACAGTGAGAATTCCCAAGGCCAGAGGTCACTGCCCACCTGTGAGAAGATGTCTGAGCTGTTGAACCCCCGATGGACCATCTTGTAGCTGGTGCCCAGGGCGGGGCTGCGCACGGACTCCAGGTACACCCCCCTCATCTCCGTGTCTGAGGCAGAACGAGAGCACAGAAGAGGAGAGAGACACTGTTGGTACAGAAAGGAGTTTGAATTCATTGTTCTTACACTGTGTCTTCCACATTCAGTCATTCTTCTGTAGTCTTCCACACACCTGTGTTTCCCAAAATGAAAGTCTGCAATTCTCCAGAAGACTCTGGAAATCCCAAAGCACAGCCCAAGGACTTTAAGATGAAGAGGGGCATGTTCAGAGTGAATATTGGGAAGAAATTCTTCCCTTTGAGGGTGGAGGGGCCCTGGCACAGGTTTCCCAGAGAACCTGTGGCTGCCCCTGGATCCCCGGATTTACTCCTCATTGGAGTAGCTGGGATAGTGGGAGGAGTCTCTGCCCATGGCAAGGGGTGGCACTGGATGGGCTTTAAGTTCCCCTCCCACCCAAACTGTTCTGGGATTCTGGGATTCTAAGTGTACCCAGCTTGCTGTCAGAAAAGCTGCCATAGAATCATGGAATGTCCTGAGCTGGAAGGGATCCACCAGGAACCTCCCTCCAGCTCCTGGCCCTGCCCAGACCCCCCCAGCAATCCCCCCCTGTCCCAGAGGATCATCCCAGCCCTCCTGGAGCTCTGGCAGCCTTGGGAATGTGCCCATTCCCTGGGGAGCCTGGGCAGTGCCCACCCACCCTGTGGGGGCAGAGCCTTTCCCTGGGATCCCCCCTGCCCCTGCCCTGGCCCAGCTCCACGTGTGCCTGGGGAGGCAGGTTTGCTGAGCAGGCAGAGCTCTGGCTGCCGGGGCAGCAGCAGCACCTCAGCCCCAGGGAGGAGCCCAGTGCCCTTCACAGCCCCTGGATCCCCCCGTGGATCTGCAGTCTCACCGTTCAAGGCCTGGGTGAGCTCCCCATCGTCCCTGAGGAACTGAGCCAGGGAGGAGCTCAGCTCGTCCTCGGCTCCGTCGCTCTCGTCCGACGAAACTCCCTCTGCTCCGTCCTGGGACAGCTCAGCTTCCTCATCCAGGAACTGCCTGGCTGCAGCCTGGCACAGCACAACCACCTCAGAGTGCTGCACCCCCGACTGGGTCACTCCTGCTCGGAGCAGCACAGCTCCTGGGCTCCTGGCTGGGGAAGGGAATCCATCCCCCGGGCAGAGCCTGGTCACACTTGGGAAACAACCACGTGGCACCAGCTCCTCACATCAGTTACTGGATTCAGTGCCAGGGGCTGCTCTGGCCGCAATCTTTGTCATCTAATTGCAGATCTCTCCTGCCAGCACTCCCTGACTGCTGGTGGACTGGGCCCATTGATTGCATTGCCAGGGATCTCCTGGGGATCTGGAATTCTGACCTGTTCATCCCTAGGGATGTTTAGGTAAGATGGTATGTGAAAGCCAAGTAGAATTTCCTAAGCAGACCCACTCTTTTTCTGTGATCCTCTTGGTCTCACATTAATAAAAAAGGTATAAATCAAACTGGAAAATGGATTTTAATCTATCTCATTCTTTGTATTCCAGAACATGTAACACTGATAATATAGGGAGTCTTAATAACAAAGATTATTGTTAAAACATTAAAAACATCCAACATAACGTGCCCCTGATTATGGCAATTTGTGCCCAGAGAAAACACAGCCATGAATATTTAACACCTTTTTCCTGACAATGGTTTTGGCCCTGCCTCCTCTCCTGTGCAGTGATGGAATAAAGTGCCACATACTGAGCTAAGATTTAGGATTTGAGGTTGAGGGACCATTGCTGCCTTCAATGTTCAAAGCCATTAGAGTAGGGATTGAATTCATATGCTCAACTGTCCAGAATTCCTGGACAAGACCCTGAGCCCCCAGAGCTGCCTAATCTTGGACTATCTCTGCTTGTCCTGGAATTGTTCTGTGTCCCAGGTCCTGCACTCTGCCAGTCAGGCAGTGCATGGGAGGGCTCAGTTCTTTACCCACTTCCCAGATTTCAGCTCCAATGTTTCCAGTAAGCTGAGCCCCAGCCCTGAGCACTGTCCAAGCCCAGAGAGCTGCCAGCTCCATGCCCACATTCCAACTCCAATGGCACTTTTTCCCAAGAGCCCTCCCACAGCTGGGAGTGACAGTTTGCTCACCCACCTTGGCCGTGCAGCTGCTCCCGACCCGCGGCCGCTTGGCACGTTGGGCCCTGGCTGGGGAGCTGCTCCTGTTCCCCTGAAAATCCCCACTGTCATCACTGGACTGGTCTGACTGGGAACAGTGAACACACCTCAGTGAGTGAGAGAAAAGCAAGAAAGCCTTTAACTACAGCCATGGAATTATTGAATGGTTCAGGTTGGAAGGGACCTCAAAGCCCATCCAGTGCCCCCCTGCCCTGGGCAGGGACCCCTCCCCCTGTGCCAGGGATCCCACCCTGCCCTTGGACACTGCCAGGGATCCAGGGGCAGCCACAGCTTCTCTGGGAAATCCATCCCAGGGCCTCCCCACCCTCCCAGCCAGCAATTCCTGCCCCAGATCCCATCTCTCCTGCCCTCTGGCAGTGGGAAGCCATTCCCTGGGGCCTGTCCCTCCAGCCCTTGGCCCCAGTCCCTCTCCAGCTCTCCTGGAGCCCCTTTAGGCTCTGCAAGGGGCTCTGAGCTCTCCCTGGGTCCTTCCCTTCTCCAGGGGAACATTCCCAGCTCTCCCAGTCTGGCTCCAGCCCTGGGATCAGCTCAGTCATCCTTCAACATTCAGGGTTTTTGAAACACCACCTGTTTCTTGTGATTGATATTTGACAGGGCTTGGAGCAACCTGGGACAGTGGAACAAACTGAGGGGTGGAACAAACGAGCTTTAAGGTCCCTTCCACCCCAAACCCTTTTGGAGCTGCTGGGAAGAAGTGAAGAAGGGAAGCAGGGGATGAGTTTCCCTTACTGCCCCATCTCCACAGCCCTCACTGACCACGTTCAGGGGGTGCCGCCGTTTCCTGGTGACACGAAGTGGTGACTCAAAGTCACTCCCATCCATCCCCTGTGGAAACAGGAATAAACACCATCATTGCACACAGGATTTGTGTTTTGCTGTTTGAATTGCCATTTTGCTTCTCTTGCCTATTTTCTTTTTCTAAGACTCACATCAGGAGACTTCAAAACATCCTTTTTCACCCTGTTCTTCCTCCGGAGAACGATCTCGTCCTCGCTGTCGCTGCTGGCTCCTGCAGAACAGGGAGCAAACAACAGTCACTGGCAAGTGCACAGTTCACAACACAGAATTGTTATAACTGAGCAATCAAAACCTGCCTCTCTCACAAAAGTACCTCCAAAGGAGATTACTTATTGATCTACAGGACAAATATTGTTCTCTTTAGCCTTGTTCATCAAAACAGATAATCTCCAGCTGGGATGTACAATAAATCCTGCTTCCCTCGAGACTCTCGGGGTAGGAGTGATTACCCTGGGCAGCACAGGGATGGAAAAAGGGAGGGGAAACATGAAAACAGAAGCAGCCCCGAAAAGTTGAGTAAAAGATACACTTGTGGCAGCATTTTGTGCCACAAATCCCTTTGGGTGCAGAGAATTGAGGTGACAAACAGCCAGTGCTTGTGAGCCCAGAGGAGACCACGGAGCTGCTCCAGGGCTGGAGCCCCTCTGGAGCCAGGCTGGGAGAGCTGGGAATGTTCTCCTGGAGAAGGGAAGGATCCAGAAAGACCTTGGAGCCCCTTGCAGAGCCTGAAGGGGCTCCAGGAGAGCTGGAGAGGGACTGGGGCCAAGGGCTGGAGGGACAGGCCCCAGGGAATGGCTTCCCACTGCCAGAGGGCAGGAGAGATGGGATCTGGGGCAGGAATTGCTGGCTGGGAGGGGGGGGAGGCCCTGGGATGGATTTCCCAGAGAAGCTGTGGCTGCCCCTGGATCCCTGGCAGTGTCCAAGGGCAGGGTGGGATCCCTGGCACAGGGGGAGGGGTCCCTGCCCAGGGCAGGGGGGGGATGGATGGGCTTTGAGGTCCCTTCCCACCCAAACCATTCCATGATCCTATAAGAGAACCCAGGTTTGTGCTGAAGATCACAAAATTGTAAACACAAGTCAGTTGTCATCCAACTAAACTGAAAGAAATCCATCAGTAGTTTCTAGTCCTCAGGAACAGTGATAGGAATATACGAAAACATGGATTCAGAGGTCAACAGACCAGATAAGTAAGAATCACTTCCTGAGGAGGTAAGAAAGGGCTTTACAGGCACAGCTCATCTCCCATAGTTTTAACACTTGTGGGGAGGTTTGGGAGGTTTCATTCCAGGTCCTTCCCCCCACAGCCATGTGTCCTCATCCACCCAGCTTCCAGTGCCACAGCCATTATTCCTTTTCCTTTCCAGCTCCCCACCTTACTCATAAGCCACAGTGAGGATCCCACAGCCCCTAGACCCTGGTTACTAACCCTGGAGGAGTTCCAGCTGCCCCAGATCCCTACCTCCAGAAGGAGACACACGGGGTCGGTGGAGGTGGGTGCCTTCCAGGCTGGCAGTTCTTCCTAAAGGGGAATCCATGGCTGAACTGCCACGTGGGTTTCCATGGGTTTCACCAAGAGGAGTTTCTTGCCTGGCACTAGAGAAGGCTCTCATGGGAATTCTTCTGGCAGCTTGGACACTCACACCCCTCCTCCTGAGCGGGGTGGAAGCTTCAGGTGATCCCCTTCTCCTGCCTCCCAGTTCCAGGGAAGGCCCTGCAGCAGGAGCAGCCTCTGGCCCTTCCCTGCCCTTCATGGCCCTTTTCTGGAGTGACACTGGTGTGGAAATGTCTCTCCTCTCCACACCTCTGCAGTCGCAGTCCAGGGAGGTTTCCAGCCTGGGGCTCTCACTCAGGAATGTTTTTCCATTTTCAGTGGATTTCCCACCTGCAGGAGCCCCCAAGGCACTGTTGGATGTGCTGGTGTTCTCAGCATTTCTGTGTTCCTCAGGGATTTCATCCTCATCACTCTCCTGGATGGAAAAGCCCAGGTCAAAGGTAACAGAGAACAGCTCCTGGGAACAGTCCCAGAGCTCCTCGTTCTCCAGGCCCTGCTCGGGCACTCCTGGAGCTTCCCTGGGTTTACTGCTTTGGGGCTGCTCCTTGCAGGAGCTGCTGTTCCCACAGGACACCTCTCCATCCCTCCCGATGACATTCCCACCTGGATCTGACCTGGCTGGGGGCTCACTGCTCATGGACAACCTGCTGTCACCAGTGTCATCCTCAGGCTCATCCTCAAACAAGTGGAGACTCTGGTCTGCACCAACCCTCCCAGTTTGAGGGTTAATGGCACCACCTTCAGCATCTTTGTGAACAAACTGCTTTTTGGAAGGGCTGTCTGGCAGAGGGAGAGGGTTGTTTGGGATTTCAGGGAATTCCTGGCTGTCAAAGAACCCATCAAGGCTGTCATTCCAGGCCTCTTCCTCTTCAACAGCAGCAGCCTCAGAAGGTGACACAGTTTTGGGCAAACAGGGGCTTCTTGAAGTGCAGAATTCCCTGGGGACTGTGAGTTTGGGATTTTCCAGGAGCAGCAGTGAAGGATCACCTTTGGAGGACGTGGGGAAGGTGTTGTCCTGCAGTCCCTCTGAGTGATCACCAGAGACAACTTCTGGGACAGGACTCTTTGTTTCTTCACTTCCCATCCCATCCTCCAAGTCCTCAAGTTCATCCCAGGAGGGAGGGGACTGGGCTAAAAGCCTCTGGACACAGGACAATGTTGGCTCTACCCCAGGAGGCTCCTGGGATGGTCCCTCGAGGGCAAAGGAATCCACGTAGGACTCAGGGAGGTAGAACAGGTCAGAGGACACAGGTGATGTGTCATAACCTGAATCCCCAGGGATTGTCCCCAGGGATCCACAAGCTTTATCTGCATCCTTGCTTCCCTCTGCAGCTGGACTGGCAGGACTGGCAGGACTGGCAAAGTGTTCACTGCTGTCACACAGCTCAATACAGGCATTCAGGTCAAATGTCACCTCCAGCCCCTCCTCCCTGTCACTGCCCTGCTCAGGCTCCTCCAGAGCAACCCCCCTGCCCGAGGGAGCAGCTGCAGGATCCCAGGGCAGCACAGGCACGTCCACACTGGAGCCTGGGGCTCTTTTGGGAGCCCTTGGTTTGGCTGTTTTGAAGAGCTGCCCCTCGTTGTCGTTGGGGTCAGGCAGGAGTGGCTTGGCTCTCCAGGGGTGTGCCCTGCCCCTGCCACAGGTGGCTGTGGACACACCACTGCTCTTCCTGGGAATGATGACATCCTCCACACGGAAGTGGGGCTGGAGCTGCTGGTCATAGCTGCAGTCTCCCTGGGGACACACAGGGCAGGAGTTACTGGGGATGCACAGGGAACACACACAGCCCAGGAGCGGCCACCAGGGCCCAAACAAGTGACAAAGGTGTCATTCCCCAAAGAACTCCCCACTTACACCCTCTCAGCTTCTTGTCCCATGGATGCCAGCAATGCTCTGTTGAAAAGGCAAGCAGCCCTTCTGAACACACTCCTGGCACAAGCACAGTGGGCCTGGACATCACTCCCAGGCAGGATCCACACAGGGGCTGCCTGGGTGCAAAAGCTGCTCATTCATTGCCCTTCTCACCCTCCCTTCTAAATTAACATTTCAAAGCTAAGGCACTCAAAGGAGCAGCAAGGGCCCAACGGGGCTCTGAAAGTAATGGTTTGAAATGTTCCTGTGAAGTTCAAACCTGTTTCACTAATAAAAAATAAGGACTAAACAGAAGGAACAATTATTTTTTGCCAGCTCTGTCAGACGGATCCCTGGACTCCTGAATCCCTGAAATGAAACAAGGTACCCTGGGGGATAAAACTGACTTTTAGTGAGAGATTACCTGGATTATCTGCTTCCTATGCAACAGATTTACCATGTATCATACACGTGTGTGTGTGCAGATACACACACCTATTTATTCCCTGGAAGACAAGGAGACCCCCCCAGACTGCACCACTGATTAGAAGTGTTCCTTCCAAAACAGTGGCAAAAAGATTTGCCACGACAGGGTTAAAGGATGATGTGGATAGGGCAGGTTCTCAGTAATTAGTTTCTCTCAAGCTCAGTCAAAACACAGAATCAAGATATGGAATTCTCTGCATGAAATCCAAGAGGAACAACAAAGCAGAGCCAGCACAACCTGCTCCAATGAAGTGCCCAGATGTCACCTGAGGAGAGGGAATATTTGGTGACAGGGAAAGGGGTCCACAGGGGTGTGTTTGGAGTTACCTGAGGAAAAGTGAACGTTGCACAACCACTCAATTAAAGTATTGCAGCATTACATAAACCAGACGTAAATTAAATGGATTAAGGATTAATTAGCTGCCAATCCACTAAAAATTATTGAAATTTAAGCAGGTGATGCTCTTGGCCACCCCACACACTCAGAGAGCAGCACAGATGAACTCCAACCCCCAAACTAATCAAAGCACAAACCCCAAGACCTACAAACCCCAAACTAACCAAGTTTCCCAGAGAAGCTGTGGCTGCCCCTGGATCCCTGGCAGTGTCCAAGGGCAGGGTGGGATCCCTGGCACAGGGGGAGGTGTCCCTGGCCAGGGCAGGGGTGGGATGGATGGGCTTTGAGGTCCCTCCCAAGCCCAACCTGTCTGGATTCTGGGATTCCAACCCACAGAACAGGAGCAGTGAGGGGTTGTTACACTGAGAACTTCCCCAGGCCCCTCCAGACAGCCATGGTTATGTTCTGCCCTGGA
This sequence comes from Serilophus lunatus, assembly GCA_013399895.1. Taxonomy (NCBI): domain Eukaryota; kingdom Metazoa; phylum Chordata; class Aves; order Passeriformes; family Eurylaimidae; genus Serilophus; species Serilophus lunatus. The sequence continues at coordinate 216,022 of VXBA01000305.1, forward strand.
AAACAGAATTCCTGAAGCCTGGCAGTGCCATTGGGTGCCTGGAGAACAGCCCAGCAGCCAAATTTAGCATCTGGGCCAAACTTCAGTAACCTGCTTACAGGGCTTATGTAACTGCTCCACTTCCACTTGGGCATTCCAAGCACTTTCTCCCAACAAAATACAGTGTCCCAGCCAGTCCAGTTAATGCTGAGGAGTGAAAGGGCAGATTTATAATTATCACATTTTAGCCCAGGCTGTGGAACCTCAAATCACCTGATCAGCCCCCCTGGAGCCCAGTAAGCTCCAGTTGCACCAGTAGCTTGTAACTAGGTCAGGCAGGAGCAGGAAAACAGGCAGCAATCAATGACCCTCAGTCAGTTGAAACAGCAAGAGACATCAGAGAGGGAAAAGAAGGCCAAAGTAAACTTAGGCTATTCAAATGTTCATGTTTGCCATAGAAATCTAATTACACACATCCTGCCTGGCAGCACTGAAATGCAAGGCTTCAGCTACCCAAACTGGGATTCTCTCTGTCCCCTCATCAGCTGCTTTGGATGTTTGTCTTCCAAGGAGATCCAGGTCCCTGCCAACACCCTGGTGACTCTGCAGTTTGGGAATCAAAGCACGACTCTGTAGACAGAGACAATGTGGATTTTAACCACCCAAACCTCTTTAATCCAAAGCTGGAGTGAAATCACTCAGAACTGTGTGTTCTGGACAAGCTGCAGCTCAAACACTCCCAGCCATCCCTGTTCTCCTGCACTGCCCACAAACAGTTTTTTTAGGGAATTCTGCAATCCCAGTGAAGGTGTCCCTTCCCACCCAACTCACCCTGGGATTCCATGAATTCCTTATGGTCAGCTTGGAGCTCTCTCCCCCAAGCCCTGTGCCCCTGCTGCACACCCACCCTTCCCAAACAGCCTGCTGCCCTGCCACTGCTCCTCCCTGAGCTCAGGCCAGCCCAGTAGTTCCTGACACCTTCCAGGAGCTGAGAATGAGCAGCATAATCAACCCCTGCTCCAGGATTGCTTCATTCCCAGGACACACCCCAGGGGAAGCAGCACTGCAAGAACTTCTTTGGAAGTTTCAGTACATTATCTTAGATGTTCTGCAAAAATGTATTTACTTGAGCCTCAGCAGAAGCCTGAGGGACACAGAACCCCCAATTTCCTTGTACAAAAGCTGTGATAGTTCCCTTGCTAATGGCATCATTAATTGATGTATCTGCTAATTCCAGTGCTCTTTGCCTTCAGCTTCACAACAAAACCACTCAAAGATCCCTGAAAAGAGATTTTTAGCAAAATGTGGGGTATGTACCCTGCCAGTATGGGAACAGGCAGCACTAGAGGGTGAAGAGGTGAGAGGGAACGTTAGAGAACACCAGGAAATAAATTAGCTTACCAGAACTTGTGGGTTCCCCATCCCTGGGAGTGTCCAAGGCCAGGGTGGGATCCCTGGGACAGTGGGAGGTGTCCCTGCCCATGGGATGGGGTGGGAATGGGATGGGCTTTAAGGTCCCTTCCAGCTCCAAACCACTCCATGATCATAATCACATTTATTTAGAATATCCAAGTGCACGTGTTCTCTTGGTGGGTTTAGTATTGGCTTGGCAGCACTGCAAGCTCAGGGCATGGAATCATGGAATTCATTATTTTTACTTAATTTTTTAAGTAATAGTGTTATTATATATAAAAATGCATATTTATATAAAGATATAAAAAGAAATTATAAAAACGATGAAATTTAAATTAATAAATTAATACAACTATTTAATGGAGAGCTGAGATTTGGAGGTTTCCTGTCACCTCATCCTCCAAAAATGAACCAAACCCCTTCCACCTTCCCTGAAATTATTTCTTGCTGGGACAGAAGTCTTGTCCTCTCCCAGAAGAGGGTTTTGGCCAGAGATAAACCATTGGCAACAAGGGTCTAAAAAAACAAACCAAGCTCAAACTCTTTCCTTGTCCTTACCTGATCCATTTTTAACTCTTCATTAGGAGTCTCCTGAGAAAAGAAGTCCCAGCTGGCTGGAACTGCTGTTTTTCCCTAGAATGTGTCTGACTCCAAAGTCCCAAAGCCTGGGAAGCCTTTGCAGGATCCCTGGATTTCAGGTCTCCTGGGAATGCCCTCCCCACGCTGAGCACAAGGGACAGATGATCCCAGTGGCCCTGCCAGGCTCCTCCTGGGCTTACAGGAGTTTGGGCAGTGCAGTACAGAGACAAACCTCTCATGAGGCAACTTGGGATTTATTGTGTAGTCCTTGGGAGAATAATGAATGTGGGTGTGAGTTCACACTGCTGCCCTAAGTTAGAATCAATGGATGACAAACTGAAGCAGTCCCTGTGCCCCAGGGAACCCCAAGCCCTGCACTCCCCCATTCCCTGCTCCTCACCCTCAGCAGGTTGGACAGACACCATCCCCATCCCAAGGATTACTCTGCCCTGACCTTGTTTCCAACAGCACAGTTTAATTTCCAAAAAGTGTTTCAAGTGCTTTTGGAATTATTTTGCAGAAGGACAATTTGATTGGTTCCCTTGTCACACCAAAAATCCCCCAGGGACAAATCCCCCCCATCTGCCCTGTGTGTGCTGCTGCAGGAATAAAGCCCCACTGGCATTAAAGGCTTTGCTGCAGGGGATGTGCTTTTTCCAGGGATCATATCTGGGATTTCTTTTAGGCTTTGATTTTCTTTTCACTGAGCCAACTTCTTCTCTAAGGTTTTAAGAGCATATAATTACAATATAAATTTTTCCCCAACCATTTTGGCTTTATCTATTTTAAAAATAAGCCTTTTAAATTATTTTTTTAATCTACTATGCAAAACACAACTGTTTCCTGACCCACTGAATGAGGGCAAGGGAAGGAATTCCTGAGTGAACTTCTTCTCTCACAGAAAACACCCAACCCCCCCCCCCAGACACCTCTGTGCTGGCTCAAAACCCTGAATGCAATTCTGCCAAGTTGCATCAGAACCTTCCAGATCTCTTGGTTGTGTGGGAGAGGATTTTGTCCCTCAGCAATAACTGATCAATGGAGCTGTGGTTTGAGGGCCACTGAGACACTTAAGGAAACAGCCTGGACTTCACTGCCTTTAGCCCTCTGCTACTGAGTCAATGAACAGCAGCCAGGTCAGCTGGGACATATTTAGCCAGGGAATATTTACAGCAGGAACCTGGATGCACAGCACACACAAACCCCTTCAATCATGGAATCCTGGAATGGGTTGGGTGGGAAGGACCTCAAAGCCCATCCCACCCCACCCCTGCCCCGGGCAGGGACCCCTCCCCCTGTGCCAGGGATCCCACCCTGCCCTTGGACACTGCCAGGGATCCAGGGGCAGCCACAGCTTCTCTGGGAAATCCATCCCAGGGCCTCCCCACCCTCCCAGCCAGCAATTCCTGCCCCAGATCCCATCTCTCCTGCCCTCGGGCAGTGGGAAGCCATTCCCTGGGGCCTGTCCCCCCAGCCCTTGGCCCCAGTCCCTCTCCAGCTCTCCTGGAGCCCCTTCAGGCTCTGCCAGGGGCTCCGAGCTCTCCCTGGATCCTTCCCTTCTCCAGGGGAACAGCTGCTCCCCTCTGGTGAATCCCAGTGGGAACACACCCTGCCTTGGGAAGACTGTCAGTGCCTTTTAGAGAAGTCCAGGATGAATTCACAAAACATGAATTAAACTTGTTCCAGGAACTCACTGTCAGTGCTGACTGAAGTGGTCAAAAACGTTGCACTTTCCCTTTCAGTGGAACAAGTGTGGTGCAGTTTTGGTGGCCTTTGGGACAGTAATTTGGACACAAAGAGCCCAACAAGCCTCGGAGTGCAAGCCCAGGGTCAGTGCTGATCCCAGGATCTCTGGCAGCCCTGTCCCACAGTCCCTGCTAGGGCCTTGCTCTTCCCCAGAAGGATCCAGGGTGCAGTGACAGGTCCTGCTGTGCCCTCTCCTGTTCCTGGAGGCATTTCTGGCACACCAGGAACATCCAGCCACGCTTCCTCCTCTGAATGGGAAGGCTCAGTGTCTCCACCTCTGACCAGTTCAGACAGCTCCAGGCTGGCTGAAGTCCCCCAGCCATGCCTGGAACTCACCTCATGGAGCACAGGGAGCTGGGGGGCTCAGCCTGGACCTTCAGTGCTTGGGCCATGTTCTTCCTGACTCCCTTCCCCTCCCTATCCCTGACCTCTCCCTGCAGCACATCCCAGGTCCCACTTGGGAACAAGGGCTCTCAGAGAAGTCAGGAATGTCATTATTGGGAGATGGAGAAGCTTAAAGTCTATTTCCAGCCTCCCTTTCATGCTCTCTCCTAGCAAGGAGTACAACTACAATGTCTCCATTCTCTTCCTTGATTAGTCCTGTTATTCAGGAAACTCTGGCAGCTTAGCAACAGATTCTGATGACCTAAAAAACTTCCACATTAAAAGCAATATTTGGGGAACATATTAGAGTTCAGCTGAAGGGTAGAATACAGTGGTGAAGAACTGAAGACTCCATCCCTCTCCACACCCATTTCCTTGGCTGAGCCTCTCATCCCCAGGGGTATCTGCTGTCCATACCTGTCAGCAAACACAACTCCCATCCCCCAGATGGCTTTCATCCATGTTTGCTTGGCTGCTCTCCTCTTATCCTTTAATTCTTAGGAGCAATCAGGTTTTTAGCTAAAGCTTTCAGGGAAAACAACCCAAAAAGGCTCCAAACCCAATCCCTTAAAACATGAATACATTCTGCATCACTTGAATGGGAAGATTTTGATGTACATACACGACAGAAAATCATTGCCCAGTCCTACCAGACTCTGGAATAGCTCTGCTATCCCCCTTGGTGGCTTTGCTCCTTGGCATATGGAGTTCTTTCATTCCATGTCATTCTGTAATAAATTGGTGCCTGGACCCATAATAAAAGACTGATTTAAGGGTGGAGTTTTTTTCCTGTGTAGGGAAACACCAACTGCTTTTAAACAATTTCTGTGGAAAAGATTAGGAATCCCAGAACACCAGTGGGAGACATTTTGAAACAAGACTACACATAACCCATGTTAACACTTGTTTTGTTTTCCAATTTTCATTCTTTTTTCAATACTTGAAGTGTGCCCTTCCCCAGGCAGCCTTACCTGCTCCTGCCTGAGGTGCTCCATCATTTCCATCACCTTGATGAAGTGGTGGCAGAGGTCTGAGTGTCCCACCAGGGCTGTGGGCAGAGGGTGGCTCTGCCACAGGCTCCACTCGCTCAGGGACAGCTCCCGAGCTGCTGCCCCCCTGTGCTCCTGCAGGGCCTGGCAGAGGACACAGCCATCAGGGACCCGTGGGGCACAGCTCGGGGCCACCTCTCTGGCAGGACTTGCAATGCACACAAGAGTTTAAACATTATCCCAAAGGTCTGAAATGAAAACATCAGGAGCACCCCGGGGTGGTGGGAGGTGTCACTGCCCATGAGGTGGGATGGGATGGGGTGGGATGGGGTGGACTGGGATGGGATAGGGTGGGATAGGGTGGGATGGGGTGGGGGGGGATGGGATGAACTGGGATGAGATGGGATGGGATGGGATGAACTGGGATGAGATGGGATGGGATGGGATGAACTGGGATGAGATGGGATGGGGTGGGGTGGGAATGGGATGGGCTTTAAGGTGTTTCCAGCCCAACCCTTCCAGCATTCTATGAATGCAGCACCCTGCATGGAACTCTCCAAAACAGGAACAGAACTTAAAGGGTACTGAGAGACTTGGTAATGTATTTTTAATTTACAGACCCAACCTCAAAGGCCTGATTATTAAATTCTCAACTTCAGAACCCACATGTAAATCTCCAACTGGCATTTTCAATATAGACCTGCTCCAAATTCGACTCTGTTATTTATAATATCCTTTAGGCCTCGTGTCAAAGGAAACATTCCATTAAATCTAAACTCACTGGCACTTCTTGCAGGTTTTCCAAGGTTTCAAACCGTGTTTGAGGCAACACTGGTTCCTTTATTCCATCACTTTCCTTAATCCTGTAGAGTCTGTCCCATATTTCATATTCCTCAGGTGACAGGCACCAGTTCTCATGAGGGGACCTTTGCTTTTGGCCTGTGGGGGGAAAACCAGAGCAGGAAAACATGTTTTAGGAAGAGGGACACACAGGATAAAAGAGCTTTGTGAAAAACACCTCCTGTGTGCCAGGAGCAAAACCAGGAGCACAGAAGGGATGTCAGGGACAACCACAGCAGTGGTCCTGTGTCACATGGACAAATCCAGCTGTGGAACAGCTGGCTGGGGCAGAGCATTAGCTGAAGATACACAGACAGATGGAAATCACTGCCCAGAAATGCCAGATCCCTCACAACAGCCATGGGTGGCAATGGCAAAGGAACCCCCAGAGAGTCAGTGGCTGTTTGGGGGCTGAGATGTGAAGCTTGGGGCAAAAGAAGGAAGCTGCTTTGGCAGACTGGCTGCAGACAGGACCTGGGATGAATGTGCAGCCCAGCTCTCCTGGGAACTCATTCCAGGTAAGGGGAACCAGCCTCCCAAGTTACAGCTGCCAGAGGCTGTGTCTGCACAGGCTGAGACTCAATCCCAGATCCCTGAGAGACCAGAGTGCTGCTCACATCCTGCTCAGAAAAAGCTGGAAAAACTGACACTGAAGGCTCCTAAGGCCATCACTGGAAAACCCCAGGAGGTCAACACTGCTCTAAAGTGCTTTTGACTCAAGTGCAAGAGAAGTTACACTCCTGGAAGGTAACACCCACTAAAGGGACCTGGGAGAGGAGGAAAAGTGAATTAAGAACACTTCTCAGAGAAATATTTACAATCATGGCATGTCCTGAGCTGGAAGGGACCCCCAGGGATCCTCCCTCCAGCTCCTGGCCCTGCACAGACCCCCCACCAATCCCCCCCTGTCCCAGAGAGGATCTCAACCCTCCTGGAGCTCTGGGAGGTTTGGGACATGACCATTCCCTGGGCAGCCTGTTCCTGATGAACTGTTGCTATCCAGACACATCCAGGGAAACACTGGGAACAACAGATGACTTCAGCTCTCCGTTACAGCTGCAGCTCCTTGTGACAAGGACAAGATGAACCTGTGATACCATCAGCCCAGGTAACACATGGTGCAACACCACCAAGAAGGCCTCCAGCAGCTGGCAGAATTTGGGAACAGATGCTTCCCAAAGTTCTGAGCTTCCTGCTTCTGAGCAGAGTAAGGACTTTGGCTGTCAAGAACATTTCCTAAACATCTTCCTAAAAGGAAGGAGGGACCCCAACATGTGACTGCTGCCAGTAGAGAATGAGAATACAAGAACATCCCCATCCTGACTGATAGGGCTGTTTGGAATCTCCATGTCTTGCTGATTCAGCCCCTGGCAAAGGCTCTCCCCTCCATGTGAGGCAGCACGTGCTTGTTCCATGGGTAATTATCTTCCAGAACATTTTCTGAGCTGTGGATGCCATGTCCTACCAAACACAAACACCTCATTCAAATCACCCACGTCATTCTCCCTGCTCTGCTCCAGAACCACAACATTTTCATTTTCCTTGAACTGGGAGGAGAGAAAGAATTGGCATGGAGGGAGAGAAGGTGGATTTAGCCTGAAGCCAGCAGGGAATTTGTCAACTCTCAGATTCATGGGATCCCCGAGGCTGGCACAGCCTCCCAGCCCCTGGAGCCCCCCCTGTGCCCCATCCCCACCCTGGCCCCCAGTGCCACGGCCAGTCCTTCCCTGGGCACCTCCAGGGCTGGGCACTGCCCCCCTCCCTGGGCAGCCCCTGCCACTGCTGGAAGGGGAAAATGAAAGAAAAATAACCCCCTTCTTCCTGTTCTTTTTGAGGTCCCTCCCTCCTGTCACAAAGCTCAGGTGCAGCCCCATGTTCACACAGTGACAAGGGAGACCCAACACAAAGCTGGTGCTCAGTGACCCCCCCGGTGTCCCCCTTGTTTGCAGGACAGGCTCTCAATCCTGGGCACCTTTGGCACCTCACTTCTGGGCACTGCTGGGAACCTCTGGTGACTCTCAGCCCCACACCCCTGTGTGCTCACCTGGGGAGCTGCTGCCACTCTGAAGTGCTGCCCCCTCGGCAGGAACACACACAGAGCATTCTCATCCTCTTTGTGCACCCACTGCCTCATTTCTCTTTTCTAGGACAGACTGACAAACACTCTGAAATGATTATTTTCACCCCAAGTTGTGCTCTGCTTATTTTCTTGCAGTTGTGTCTGTTTAATAGGATGCTGAAATAGGAAGTTTCCCGAGGCTTTAAAGAGTTTCTTCTTTCAAGGAGTTGCTGTTGGTCTTTACACAAAGCACTAACAAGGAGATGGAGCACAACAATTCCCAAGTATTCATAAAAGTGTATCTCTTTCTTCCTATCTCATAACTGTGCTCAGTTTACTGTGCATTTCAGGGCAGTGGAACTGCATCAGGTGAAGGGCCATTTCTCCTTTTAGATTAATTTTCCTCCAAGGTTGTGCACAACTCATGAATATCCTCCCCCTGATTTCTACTTTTCCTCCCTACAAAATCCTTCATTTTATGCCATTTGTTTTATTGCCATTTACAAGCTGGCTGGGAGGGTGGGGAGCCCTGGGATGGGTTTCCCAGAGAAGCTGTGGCTGCCCCTGGATCCCTGGCAGTGTCCAAGGGCAGGGTGGGATCCCTGGCACAGGGGGAGGGGTCCCTGCCCAGGGCAGGGGGGGCACTGGAAGGGCTTTGAGGTCCTTCCAACCCCAATGATTCTGTGGTTCTGGGATTAACATTTGCCTCTGGAAGCTGGAGCTCCTCACCCTCCGTCAGTGCCTCACCCGAGGGCTGCCTGGGAGTGGGGATGTTTAAGGACAGAGCTGTGGGATGTCCCAGGGAAGGCTGAGGAGCCAAAGCAGCAGTGTCAGCACAGTGTCAGAGGTGGCAGGAAGGATTGTGCAGAGCCCCAAAGCCCTGGGAGGGTGGCTGGATGTGCTGGAACACAAACAGGCCACGGCAGCTTACGCAGCGCTTACAGAAACACCATAATCCTCTTACCAGTGACACAGGCTAAGAGAGCAGATTTGTGCTGCAGGGAACTGCATCTTCTCCCCTTGGGAAGCACTCTGGACTTGCTGGGCTCGTATTTCTCAGCAGTAATAAACATTTTATGCACCTTTGGGTTGATGCCTTCTGGAACCATCCGTGGGCTGTGCTGGTAGAAGTGCAGGGCCTTGCTCCCTGAGATGGCTTTGTGGATGCTCCTCTTGTTACACTGGCTCTGGTTGTAGGTCTGCAAAGAGAAGAGGACAGCAATCCTATGTTGATGGTGTGGTTTTTCACAGGACTTGATCAGAACAAAGAGCACCTGAGTGCCTGGGGTTTCTCATCACTCTGTTCCCTCCTGAAGGTGTTTTTTGGTTTGGGGTTTTTAACCAGATCACAAGAGAGCACAGCACTGGGGAAAAAGGAGCACAGCCCTGGCCTGGGGGAAGATCCAGCTGCCATTGATACAGGATGATGTAAATGAGATCACATCAGAAACTGAGAAAGGAGGTCACACAGAAAAAGGGCTTAAGATGATTTGCTGATGTCAAAAGTGCTCTGAGTCCTTTTAATTACCTTCCTTTTATTGTGCAACAGAGAAACCAAGACAAAGATGGAGAAAGTAAGGCCAGAAACCAGTGCCCCCTCTGAGAGTGTCCTGTGCTCTCCTCTGAGCCCCTGGGACAGTCAGGGCTCCAAGTGGGACAGTGGCAGCCACCATGCTCTGACAGAGACCCTTGGAGGCAGGATTTGAGGAGACAGACACAAACCAAACTTCTCTGCAGAAACTGGGCAAAGTAACAGCCAGCTCTGACAAACAGCCCCTCAGGCATTCCAAGAAATAACTTCTTAGTCCCACAGCAGGCAAAGAAATTACTTTTCTGGCAAACTCCCTGGTATTGCCAAAGTTACAGCTTAACAGAGTTGTTCCTTTGCACTGTTTCCCACCCCTCTGGGTCCTGATGGAGCTCCTGGAGCTCCAGCCCCAGTCCTGGCCAGGCTGAGCTGCTGTCACAGGAGGGAAAGCCAAGGAGGGCCCAGTGCTCACGTGGGAGCTGAGGAACAATTCCCTGCCACGGGAATTCCTGCAGACCTCCAGAAACCCCATGCTCCCAACAGAATGGCTTCTAAACCTTCAGGAAGGACCTGAAGTGGTTTCATCAAAAAAACCCTCACAAAATAAAGACTAAACTGAAAACCAAAAACTAAACAAAAAAGCCCAACAAAATCCAAACAAACTCCCACAAATTAACACATGACCATTAATTATTTAGCTGCAAGTTATGTGATGGGGAAGAATCTTCTCATTAACAGAGCTGGAAGGAGACTTAAAAAAACCAACAACCACCCTAAACAAACATCCCCCAGCCAAAACCAACCAAACTAAGCCAATATTGTTCAGCAATTTATTTCATCTCCTGATCTCAAAATTAAAAAAAATTATCTACAATTACTGTTCTATCCAGGGAAGGTTCTGCTTCAGAAATTTCTGAGGAAATCTGGAGAACACAGTAATCCAACTACTTAAGTGAAGCTCCAAGGAATTTAAGGGACTGGTTTATATCCCATTACAGAGCAGAGCTTCCAGTAGTACCCAGCCTCCATAAGTAGCATCAGAAAAAATCTATTTACAAACACTGTTCACATTTATCATTATTAACTCTTCTGCCCCCAAAGCAGCTTTTGCCTCCTCAGGATCCTTTGCAGTCTCATTTAGAATTAAATCCCTGCCACCTACAAATTCAAGCCAGAGCTACAATGACTGCAATAAATGAAATAGCACCAAGACCTGGAAACTTTAGGTTTACAACTGGCTTACACAGCCCTTGGACTTATTAGTTTGCATCCTGTCTCCCCAGAGAGAAGGCAGCAGGGACTGCCTGGCCTGGCCTGCCCACACCCTGCCCTTTGGCAGGCCCTGGCAGAGCCCAGGCACTGCAGCTGGCACAGCTGCTGGTGGGTTCCCTGGCTCCCATTCCCAGCGGGCTGTGGGCTTCCCAAGGGACAGCCTGTACTCAGGGATGATTAACTCTGCCTCAGAGGAGAGCTGAGCTCCAGGAACTCAGCCAAAGTGGATTGCCCTAAGCTGATCTCCTCAGACCTCACACGCAAGAGAGCGGCCTCTGAGCCCTGCAGGGGCATCAGCAGCTCCAGCCCTCCCTCCACACCTGACAAAATCCCTGGGTTTTCCAAGTTTCAGTTTATCACTTGATGACATGAAAAGCTGGGAGAGCTGGGGGTGTTCAGCTGGAAAAGGATCCAGAGAGACCTTGGAGCCCCTTGCAGAGCCTGAAGGGGCTCCAGGAGAGCTGGAGAGGGACTGGGGCCAAGGGCTGGAGGGACAGGCCCCAGGGAATGGCTTCCCACTGCCAGAGGGCAGGAGAGATGGGATCTGGGGCAGGAATTGCTGGCTGGGAGGGTGGGGAGGCCCTGGGATGGATTTCCCAGAGAAGCTGTGGCTGCCCCTGGATCCCTGGCAGTGTCCAAGGGCAGGGTGGGATCCCTGGCACAGGGGGAGGGGTCCCTGCCCAGGGAATGGGATGGTGTCTAAGGTCCTTCCAACTCAAACCATTCCAGAATTCCTCGATATGGCTTCCAGGAACAGACTGGACAAGGAGATTGAGCTTGGAGCTCATCAGGATCTGTAGCTCCCTCACAAGAGACAGCTCTGAGCTCTGCTCCCAGTGACAGGGACAGGACCCAGGGCAGGGCTGGAGCTGGGCCAGGGCAGGGCCAGGGGGGATCTCAGGGAAAGGCTCTGCCCNGGTTGAACCCTGTGTGTCCCTCCCAGTTCAGGGCACTCCCCTCTGTCCCACCCCTCTCCCCCCTGTCCCA
>VXBA01000306.1:0-29948 GCA_013399895.1 Serilophus lunatus
CACAATCAGCATTACATTTCACACCACCAGCTATTCCTCTCTCTTGCTTTCCTACCCTATCACAGATACTTGCTCTCCATGTGTACTTTCCCTGTCTCTCATGCCTGTGCTTTCCTTCTCTCTCATATCTGGATGTTCCCTGCCTCTTCTGTGTGCAGACTTTTCCCACCTCTTATATGTGTGTGTCTGTGTGTCCTTCCTGCCTCTCAGGCATGTGCTTCCGGTCCTTGCAGTTGCTTAAGTCTCTCTCATGCACTTCCCCACTCTTGTGCTTTCCTCCCCAGTTCACTTCTATCCTTCTCGTGCTTCTGACCCTTTGCACATATGCTTCCCACTGTCTTGTGCTTCTGCATGCATTATCCTCCTCATGAACTTTCTCCCTCACACTTCTCCTTTTGTAATTCCTCATCATGCTTTTCCCCTCTCTTGTACTCACTTTCTCCCTCTCCCAGTCATGCTTTTTCCTTCTCAGACGTGCATTCTCCCTGCTTTGTGTGCTCTTTCCACCTTCTCTAATGCACTTCTCCCGTCTCATACAGCCTTCCACCTTCTCTCGTGCATTTCTCTCCTTCTCTCCTGCAATTCTGCATTCTCTCACATGCCTCTCTCTATCTTTCTTCCCTGCTTCCGTGACCTTCCGTGTTCTTCCCTGTACTGGCACACTTCTATCTCTTTTGTATGCTCCTTTCCTCCTTTATGCAGCTTCCCCCTTGCTTGCTTCCCCTTCTCATGCATGCATTCTCTTTGTGCATGCAGTTTCCCTATCTTGCATGCGCAAGAATGCTCTCCCTCTCTCACTTCAATGTGCTTGTCTTTCCCTTGCGTACTTTCTTGTGCACATTTGGTCTTGTGTGTGTCTTTGTCTTGTGCATCCTTTGGTTTCTTGTTTTTTCTCTTTGCATCTTCCTTTCCTTTCTTTTCTTCTATCTTGGATGGTTTGCCATGTCTCACAGATATTCCTGCTTGAACACACACTCAAATGCTTCCAAATTCAATTTTTTTGTACTCTCCTTCTCTGTCACATGATTAAATCTTTTAAATCAATGAGGTACTGGAGCATGTCCTCCTCCTCTCCTACCTTTCCTTTCTTTAACATTTCCCTCCCTTGTTCCTGCTTTGCCTCTTTGTGTCTTACTTTCTCTCTCTTCTAAATGCTTTACAGTCTGGCAGACTGGCATGCCTTCTGCCTCTGTTAAGCTTGCAGAATCTCTCCTTCACTTTCTCCTTTCCACTTGCTCTCTGTGCCTTATATCTGTATAGCTTTTCTTTTAGATCTGTAGAGCTTCTCCCAACCATACTCTTCTTCCTCCCTCTTAAATTTGCATTTTCCTTCTCTTGTGGATTTCCCATGTTAGCCTTTGAAGCTTTCTTGAGTTCTTCCCCACGTTTTAAGGAAGAGGTTGAGAGGCTTAGGAGCATTCGTGAGAGTGAAAGGGAAATAGACTGGTGGAGTCATATCCTCCTATCTCTCAGAGCTGCCCAGGAGTCAGAGGAGTTTCATGTCTCCTACCATCGAGAAGAAGGAAGAGACATAATTGGTAGAGGGGATTTGGAACGGGTTTGCTCTTCTGAGGGCAACAGCAATCTCTCCCATCCCCCATCACCTTTCCAGATGCCACCATTCTAGCTGCCTTTACAGAATAGGTTTGATGTCCTGGATTTTGAGAGTCAGATTGATGGTATTGATGATACAGAAGAAAACACTTTGCCTGGTGAATCTCTAAGATTCGCTCCCTCTGTCGATCCAATCAAAACCTCTACTATTAAAAGAGAAGAAGTGTAGTCGTTGTTGGTAACTCCCTTCTGAGGGGAACAGAGGACCCAGTATGTCGACCAGACCCATCCCACATGGAAGTTTGCTGCCTCCCTGGGGCCTGAGCATGAGATATCACTGAGAGGTTGCCTGAATTGATTAGGCCCTCTGATTATTATCTGCTGCTGGTTATCCAGGCTGGCAGTGATGATGTCATTAAGAAGGGCTCCAGAGTATTTAAAAAGGAATTTTGGAAGCTAGGTCAACTGATTGGCGAGGCTGGTTTGCAGGTGGTGTTTTGCTCAGTTCCTTTAGTAGCAGGGATGAATGCTGAAAGCATTAGGAGAACCCTTGCCTTTGATAAGTGGCTTGAGGGTTGGTGCTGACAGATGAATTTTGGATTCTTTGATCACAGGGCAACCTTTATCGCACCTAAGTTGATAGACACAGGTGGGCTACACCTGCCTAAAAGGGGAAAAAGGTTTTTAGTCGATGAGCTCATTTACAGGGTTTTAAACTAGGTTCGAAGGGGGAAGGGGATGGAATCTTGTTCTTTTGACGGGTTATTGATGGTGGTGAACTTAAAAGTGAATTCAACAACCCAGCTGAGGTGTGTGTTCTAATGCATGAAGTATAGGCAACAAACAAGAAGAGCTAGAAATCCTGGTACAACAGGAGAGATATGATATAGTTGCCGTCACGGAAACATGGTGGAATGATTTGTGTGAATGGAGTGTAGCGTTGGATGGCTACACTCTGTTCAGGAAAGATAGGCGAGGGAGAAGGGGTGGAGGGGTGGCCCTGTATGTTAGAGAGATGCTTGACACCATGGAGTTTGATCTTGAGATTAAGGATGATCGGATTGAGTGCTTATGGGTAAAGATCAGAGGGGCAGCCAACAAAACTGACATTGTGGTTGGAGTCTGTTATAGGTCACCCTATAACAGGAAGAAGACATTGATCTTTTACTCCACAAGCAGATGGAGGATCTCTCAAGATCACCAGCCCTTGTTCTTACAGGAGACTTCAGTCTCCCAGATACTTGCTGAGAGCTCAACACAGCAGAGAGGAGGCAGTCCAGAAGGTTCTTAGAATGTATCGAGGATTGCTTCTTGTCACAGCTAGTTAGTGAGTCTACCAGAGGCGAGGCTATTCTTGACTTACTGTTTACTAACAGGGAAGGGCTTGTAGGGAATGTGGTCAGAGGCTGCTTCGGGTACAGTGATCATGAAATATTAGTTTTCAATAAATAGTGAAACAAGGAGAGGCTTCAACAAAGCCTCCACTCTGGATTTCCAGAGGGCAGACTTTGGCTTATTTCAGGATTTAAATAGCAGAGTGTCCTGAGAAACTGTCCTTAATAATGAAGGAGTCCAGGAAGGCTGGATGTACTTCAAGAATGAAATCTTGAAGGCACAGGAACAGGCTGTCCCGATGTGCTGTAAGATGAGCCATATGGGTAGATGTCCAGACTGGATGGGTAAGGAGATTTTGAATGAATTAAGGAAAAAGAAGAGGATGTACTGCCTTTGGAAACGGGGAGGTAACCCGGGCAATGTTTAAAGATCATGTTAGGTCAGGTGGGAAAAGAATTAGGGAAGCAAAAGCTCAGATTGAACTAAAATTGGCCACCTCTGTTAAGGATAATAAAAAGTGTTTCTATAAATATATTAATGGCAAAAAGAGGGACAAAGACAATCTCCATTCTTTATTAGATGAAGAGGGAAATGTAGTTACTGGAGATGAGGAAAAGGCAGAGGTACTCAGTGCCTTCTTTGCCTCCATTTTTAATAGCAAAACTGATTGTCTACAGGAAAAGTGGTCTCTTAAACTAGTAAATATGGACAGAGAACAGTAAAGCCCCACTGTGATCTGGGAGGGAGATATTAGGGACCTACTGACCCACCTAGATCCTCATAAGTCTATGGGACCTGATGGGATCCACCCGAGGGTGCTGAGAGTGCTGGCAGTTGTGGTTGCTAAGCCTCTTTCGATCATTTTTGAAGTCTTGGCTCACTGGGGAGGTCCCAGATGACTGGAATTTGGATAATGTGGCACCCACTCATAAGAAGGGTCAGAATGAGGATCCGAGGAATGATAGACCTGTCAGTCTGACCTCGGTACCAGGGAAAAATTATGGAATGAATCATCTTAAGGGCAATTACACTGCACCTACAGGATAATAAGAAGATTAGATCTAGTCACCATGGATTCAGGAGGAGAAGGTCCTGCCTGACCAATCTAGTTTCCTTTTATGATCAGGTAACTCGTCTGTTCGATGAGGGGAAATCTGTAGATGTAGTGTACCTAGATTTTAGCAATTCCTTTGATAATGTCTCCAATAGTAAACTCCTAGTGACTTAGACAGGATTACTCTGTCCTGGGCTAAGAACTGGCTGGATAACCAAGTTCAGAGAATGGTGGTGAATGGTGTCACATCCAGCTGGAGGACCGTCACCAGCGGGGTTCCCCAGGGTTCTTTGTTGGGGCCAGTTTTGTTCAACATCTTTACTGATGACCTGGACAAGGGGATGGAACCCATCATTGGCAAATTTGTGGATGACACCAAGCTTGGAATGAGTGTCGATCTGTTAGAAGGTAGGAGGGCTCTGCAGAGAGACCTTGATAGGCTGGGTAGATGGGCTGAATCCAATAGTATGAGATTCAATAAATCTAAGTGTTGAGTTTTGCACTNATTCAATAAATCTAAGTGTCGAGTTTTGCACTTTGGTCACAATAACCCCATGCAGAGCTATGGGCTGGGAATGAAGTGGCTGGAGAGTGGCCAGGTGGAGAGGGACTTGGGAGTGCTGATTGGTAGGAGACTGAACGTGTGCCCAGGTGGCCAAGAAGGCCAATGGTATCTTGGCCTGTATCAGGAATAGTGTTGCCAGTACGACTTGGGAAGATATTCTTCCTTTGTACTTGGCACTGGTTAGGCCCCACCTTGAGTACTGTGTCCAGTTCTGGGCCCCTCAGTTTAAGAAAGATGTCGAGTTGCTGGAATGTGTCCAGAGAAAAGCAACAAGGATGGTAGAGGGGCTGGAGTACAAGCCCTGTAGGGAGTGACTGAGGGAGCTGGGGCTGTTAGCCTGGAGGTGGCTCAGGGATGACCTTATTGCTCTCTATAGCTACCTGAAAGGAGATTGCAGCCAGGTGAGTGTCAGTCTTTTCTCCCAGGCCCCCAGTAACAGAACGAGAGGACACAGTCTTAGGCTGTGACAGGGGAGATTTAGACTGGATATTAGGAAAAACGTTTTTACAGGGTGAGTGATTTCCCATTGGAATGGGCTTCCCAGGGAGGTGGTGGAGTCACCGTCCCTGGATGTGTTTAAGGAAAGGTTGGATGATGACATGTCGGATAGTGACATGGTTTAGATGATGGGATGGTGTTGGGTAGATTGATAAGTTAGGTAATAGGTTGGACTTGATCTCTGTGGTCTTTTCCAACCTTGTTAATTCTGTGTGTGTAATTCTAAGTGTGTACATACAATGGCTTCTCTCTTTCCTCTTTCATTATATACCCTTGTTCCACTTCTCCTTCTCTGTTGTTCCTTCCCACACCTCTCCCCCTATCACATTCCCTCTCCCTCAGAGGCTTCCCCTCTCTTTCTCTTGGCACTCATACTTCCCTCTCTTTGACAGCCTTTGCCTTTTTCTGATGTGCTTTGCCTGTCCCTCATCAATGTCCTTGTCTGTATGAGAGGATCAAGTGCACCTTCAGTAAACTGGCAGATCACACCAAGTTGGGCAGGAATGTTGATCTGTTGCAGGGTAGGAAGGCTCTGCAGAGGGATCTGTATATGCTGGATTGATGGGCCAAGACAACTGTATGATGTTCAACAATGTCAAGTGTCAGATCCCAAAATTCAGTCACAACGACCCTGTGAAGTGCTACAGGCTGGAGAAGGAGTGTCTAGAAAGCTACCCAGTGGGAAAGGACCTGCAAGTGCTGGTCAACAGCTAGCAGAACATGAGCCAGCTGTGTGCCCAGGTGGCCAAGAAGGCCAATAGCATCCTGGCTTGTATCAGCAATAGTGTGGCCAGCAGGACCAGGGCAGTGATCGTCCTCTAATGCTCAGGACTGGTGAGGCCACACCTCAAGTCCTGTTTTCAGTTTTGGGACCCTCACTGCAAGAGAGACATTGAAGTAGTAGGGCATGTCCAAAAAAGAGCAACAAAGCTGGTGAAGGGTCTGGAGCAAAAGTGTCATGAGGAGCAGCTGAGAGAATGGAGTGGTTTAGCTTGGAGAAAAGGAGGCTGTCACTCTCTATAACTACCAAAAGGAAGTCATAGCAAAGGGGGGATTGGTCTCCTCTCCGAAGTATCAAGTGATAGGACAAGAGCAAATGGCCTCAAGCTGTGCCAGGGGAAGTTTAGCATATTAGGAAATGTCACTGAAATGATTGTCAAGCATTGGAACAAGCTGCCCAGGAAAGTAGTTGAGTCACCATTCTTGGAGGTGTTTAGATGTGTAGATGTAGCTCCCCTTTGGGACATGGTTTAGGAGTGCACTTGGTGGTCCTTGGTTAATGGTTATGCACAAAGATCTTAAAATCTTTTCCAATGTAGATGATTCTATATGCTCTGCCTGTTGTATGTATGTTCTCTCTCATGCTCTCCCTGCTACCCAATACTTGCTTTCTCCTGCATGTTTTGCCTCTCCTGCCTTTCACCTGTATATCATGCTGTGCCTCTCTTGTGCTTTTTTCTTGTAACTCCATACTTCCCTCTCTCATTCTGTCACTTTGCCCTTGTGCTTTGCCTCTTGTGTGTACTTCCTTCATTTGTGTATTTCCCCTTCTTGCATGCATTTCCCCCCTCTTGCACAATTCCCCCCCTTAGATACATTTCACTCCCTTGTGCATATTGTCTTCTTTGCATGCATGTTGCCTCTCTGTCAGACACTTCGCTTTTCAATTGAGCCATACGTTTCATCTGCTCTGCCACTGTCTCATTTGTCCTTTGCCTCTCCTGTGCATGAGCTTTGCCTTTCTCTCTTTTTTGCATGAACATATGCTTTCTCTTTCTGCCTCTCCTCTGTCTTTTGTGCTCATGCTCTACCTCTTGTGCATGTGGGCTTTGCCATTCAGATGCATGCTTTGCTACTCTCACTCTCTTACATGCATTTTAATGCTGTCTTATGTGCTTTGCTGTTGATCTGTCAATTTAGGCACTTTATTCTCCTATTTTTTCCTGCTTTTTTTGTATTTTTTCCTGCATTTCCTCTCATGCATTTCCATCGCTCAGTTTTTCTCTCCCGGGTGCTTTTCCTCTCTTGAATGCATTTACTTTTGCACTTCTCTCTCACCACTCCCACTTCCCTATGTCATTCGTTCCTCCCTTTTGGGTGCGTTTCCATCTAGGACACATTTTTCTACTTTGGTGTGTGCATTGTCCCTTTTGCTTATGATTGTAGTCTTTTGTTCATGCTTTTCCTGCCTCTGTCTCTCTTTCTATTGCTTGCTACCCCTACTTCTTGCCAAGTATCCCTCCCTTTTTGTCTTGTTATTTCTCCCTCTTTGTCTCAGCCATACTTTTCTTCTCCCTCTGATGTGCGTGCTCTCCCCTTTCCTCCTGGATTTCTCTCTCAACCATTCCCCCTATCTTGATCACCTCATCTGATCTGCTTCATCTGTTGTATGCACTTTGCCTGTTTTGTGCTTATGCTTTGCCTCATTCAGATGCTTACCTGCTCTTGTGGATTCACCTTGCCTCTCTCACATGCAGTTGCACTCTCTGGCAAACTTCCCCTTTCTCTGATGCGAATTCCCTCTTGCCTGTGTTTTCAGTATCTTAAGTGTGCTTTTCTCTCTCATGATTCACCTTTGTATCTCTTGCCACCCTCTCTCTGGTCCCTTCTCCCCCACTAGTGTTCTCTCCCTCTCTCCCTTTCCCTTCCCCTGCCTTCTTTCCCTTCCCTGTCCCACATGCATTCACTCTCTAACTGGATGTGTGTGCCACCCTATCTACCTGTCTCTTTCTCATGGATCGCACCTCTTTATCTTCTTTCTTAGACATGCCTTACCTCCCTCTTTCCAGTGTTTTCCCTCTTAATTTCACTTCACTTGTCTCATTTGCCATTTCTCTTGTACCTTTGCTGTCCTGCGTGTTTAGTCTTTCGCAGTGGAAGAATAATTTCATTCTCAATTTTCCTGACTCAATGCCTGTTGTTCTCAACTCTTCATCTTGCATTCTCTCTCTCTCTCATGTGCTTCATCCCTCTCTCACATACTTCTCTCTTTTGATTGCATTTTTCCTCTTGCTTGCATGTATAATTGTGCTTTTTCTGCCTTCACTTCCTGCTATCCCTGTTTGCTTTGCCTTTCTGATGCTTTTCCTCTTCTGTGTTTCAACTTTTTTTCTCTCACACTTTCCCTTTCAGAGCTTTCCCACACCCTTTTCCTCTTTTTGTTGTGCCCTTTACCTCTGTGTGGCACACCTCATGCCTCTTTGTCTTAACAGCCTCCCTCTTGCCTGCATCTCCCTTTCTCTCATGTGCTTTGCTCTCACATGAATTCTGCCTGTCATGCCTTCATGAACTCCCACGTGTGCTTTTCCTTGTTCACTGCTCTCATTTTCTTGCACTCCCCTCTCTCATGTCTTATTACTCTTCTTTTCTGTGTCTTTCTCCCTGCCTTGCATGCTTTCTGTCTCACACAATTACCCTTCCTGTTTGCATTTAGTGTCACTTATGCTTTTTGTCTTGTCTAGTGGAATTCTTCTTTCTCTCTCCTGCTATCACTGTCACTATCTCTCTGTCTTGCTCCCTCTTTTTCTCTAGCTTTCTCTAGCTCTTTCATATTGTTCTCAGTTCCCCCTTACCACTATTTTTCTTCAATTCCCACCCTCTCTGTCACTTGTCTCCTCTTCCTCACACACTTTCCCAGCAGCATGATTTGCCTCCCTTTCACCTGCCATGCCTTTCTCTCTCATGTGCTTCCCCTGATCTCATATGTCAATCTCTTGCTCCCCTCACCTCACACTTTCTCACACACTTTCCCTGTCTCCACTTCATATCCTCTCTCACACACATCTTCCCTCCTGCTGCCATACAGTTTAACCATCTAGCATGTGTTTTTTGTCTTGGACATGCACTTCGTGCTCACTTTTTTATTCTCTGCTTCCCTTGCATGCATTTCCTTTTCCTAGTGCTTACTGTTCTTTTAATCTCATGTAATGTCTTTCTCACTAACCTCTTCTCTCATGCTTTCTCACATTTTTCCTCTTTCTTGCCTTCACCTTCTCTCTCATGCTTTCAGTCTCTGGCTAATGCTTTCCCTCTCTAGCTTGCTACCTTCCTCTCTTTTGCTCTCTGTGCTTATCCCACTTGCTACCCTTCACACTTTCTCTAGCTTTATGTCTCTTGCTGTATTTTTCCCTCTGTGTCATATGCCCTTACGGCTCTCTTGGATGTTCTATGTCCTGTCTCTTGAATGCACATTCTCTCTCTCTTGGATGCACTCTGGCCCTGTGTCCTGCTTTCTGTGTCTCTCTCGTGTGCTTTCACTCACTTGTATTGTCATCTTTCCCTTGGACATTCTTGCCCTTTCTGTGCCACTTTCCTCTTCTGCTGCCACCCTTTCTTGCATTGCTGTACAAGGTGCAGGGTTCTCTCTCATGCTTGCACTTCCTCTCTTACTCCTGCTGTCAGTTTCCCATGATCCTTTCCTCCCTCTGTCTCACGCTGTCCCTTTTTGTCTCTCGTTATCCCTTCTTATTTTCCCTTCCCCTTGTTTTCTTCCCCCCTCTCTTGTTCTTTCTCATCTTCCCTATGATCTTCTCCTTATCTTACTCTCTCACTTAATCTTCTAGTTGTTTTCTCCCTCACTTGTATGCTTCATGTCTCTCACCTGCACTTTAGTCCCTTCACTTTCTATCACTCTCGCTGGTGTTGTGTCTCACTCACTAGCACTCATCTCACCATCTAGTAGCTATCTCTCTCTCTCTGCGTTCCTCCCCTCCATAATTTTGTTTTGCTGCCCCTTCACTTTCGCTACAAAATTCTTCCCTACACTTACTATCTTGCTTCTTTCTTCTCTTTGCCTCTCACACTGTCATACAAAGGTTCCGTCACTGTCACATGCTCCTCCCCCATCAGTCTGTCTCTCTGTGTCTCTCCCTCTCTCTTGCACTCTCTTCACCTCTCTCTGGCTGTCCCTTCCACCCTGACAATCTCTTTGGCTCCCCCTATCAGACATCTCTCATACTCTCCTTCCTTTTCTTTTTCATACACCTCTCTCATTTTCTTACTTCTTCTCACACTTTCCTCACAGGGCTTCTCTTCCTAGCATGCTTTCTGTGGCTCCTACTCTTCTGCGTGTGCTCTTCCCTATCCCTACTGTGCTCCTTACTTTTTTTTTCTTTTCCTTGTGGGTTCTCTCTCACACATTTTGTTTCTCTTTTATATTTCACTGTCTTTAATGCTTTCCCTTCAGCACATTTAGTTTTTGTCAAACAGTCTCCAAGTCTCTCTTTCTTTATCTGCTCTCATGCACACTGCATCTCTCTTCCCCCTGCCTTCATTTGCTCCTTCATTTTCCCTCTTCTCCTCTTTTGCTTATGCTTTCTGTCTTTCACACATTCTATCCTTCTTTTTTTTTGCACTTTCATTTTAGTTAATGCTTTCAATTTCTAGAATGCTAAATGATTTTACATTGTTGCATGTGCTTTTTCTTTTGTCTAATGCAGTTTTACTTGCTCATACTTACACACATTTCTCTCTTGTATGTGCTTCCCTTCTCTCTTTGCCTCACACTCTTATCATTCAATTTCCTTCTTTCTCAAATTTTCCCTCTGTTGCATGCATCATGCATGCTTTTCTTCTCCCTCTATAGTGCCTCTCCCCTCTTCTACATGTTTTTCCTCTCTTGCACACTTTCTCAATCTTGCAGCCTTTCACTTTCCCTCTAATGATTTTTTGTACCTTTTTGCTTTTAC
Source organism: Serilophus lunatus (assembly GCA_013399895.1). Taxonomy (NCBI): domain Eukaryota; kingdom Metazoa; phylum Chordata; class Aves; order Passeriformes; family Eurylaimidae; genus Serilophus; species Serilophus lunatus. The sequence goes on from VXBA01000306.1 coordinate 10,694, forward strand.
TTTTCCTCTCTTAGGCACACTTTTTCTCCCTCATGCAGCCCTTTCACTCTCTCTGTCCTGCCGTCAGGTTTTCTCTCTCACTTGTGCACTTTCCTGTTCTGCAAATGCTTTTGTTTTTTCACATGCATATTCCATCTCTAATGAAGATCTTTTTTTTTTTTCCCCCTATACATACATTCCCTCTTTCACATTTTCCCATTAATTTTCCCATGCTTTTCCCCTTTCTGGCAACTATTTTCTGCTGCACTTCTCTCTCCTGTGCATGTTCCCTCTCATTTCCTCTCTCACTTCCCGCTATGCATACACCCTCCCCATTCACTTTTGATTTCTGTCTTTTTTTCTGATGTTTCTCATCTTTCTATCATGCTTTTCATACTTCTGTCAGATGCTTTCTCTTACTCATTGTCCTGCTCTATCATGTGCATTCCCTCTCTGATATGTTCTTTCACTTTCTCATACACATTTTACCTTTTGTTTGCTCAAGCATTCCTTGTCTGTACTGTGAATGTTTTATCTCTTTCATGCTCTTTCCCCTCTTGTGCCTCCTTCCCCTCTCAAATAATTTCCTTCTCGGTCAAACATCTCTCTCACCTTGCTCACTCCTTGCATGCTTTCTCTTCCTCTCTGTTGTGTAAGGTTTCCTTCTCTCTCTTATGTGCTTTACCTCTGTCCTGTTCCTCTTTTGAACACTTTTCACACTTTCCAATAATGTCTTGATTTCTGTTTCCTCCCATATCTCTTGTAACCACTTCTCTGTCGTGCACTTATCCTTTAATGTGTGAACTTTCCCTTCCTCTCTGGCACACAGTACATATCCTCTCTCTCTTTCACCATCCCTCTCTCATTGATGCACTTTTCCACTCTTTCTTCCTTGATTTCTTTCCATTAGGCACATTTATCCTTTATCTGTGCATGCCTTATCACAATTGCTGTCTCTTGATGCTTTCCTTTTTCTTTTGCCTGTATTCCTGCTCTGTCTTCACTTTCCCCTGCAAATCACACACCTTACATGCGTTTTTCTCACTTTGTCTGCCTTGCACTTCCTTTTGTAAGCAGTCTCACTTTCCCTTATCTTACACACTTTCTCTGTGTCAGGGTTTCCATATCTCTTGTTTACCTTTTGTACACGCTTCATCATGCATACTCTGTCTTTAACTCTTTCCCATCTGCCCATTTTCCTTATAGATCTTGTGTAGTTCCACACTCTTATTTATTCTTTCCCTTAATTTTGGACACATCTCTCTCACATATGCACACTGTCCCTTTCTGTTACATGTACTTTTCCTCTTTTTCCTTGTGCTTCCTCTTTGTTGTGCCCTTTCTTCTTTCTGTCATGTTCTTTTCCTCTTTATTGCATGTGAGGGCTTTCCCTGTCTCCTGTGTGGACTCTCTCTTGTGTGCTATTTCTTGCTGTTCTGGACTTTCTTGTGTCTCTCAGTGCAATTTTCCTTCTTTACCTCGTGTCTTGCTCATTGTCTTACTGCTATATCTTTGCTCCTGCTTCTTTCTTGTTCACTCCCTGTCAATCTCTGCCTGTGTTTCGCCTCTCACTCTTCTTTCCTTCTTGCATGCTGTCACACCTTTGCTTTTCTTTCCCACTGCCTGACTCACTTTATTCCCTTCTCTCTCTTTTCTATTTGCTCTTTTTTTTGTCTCTCAATCACACGGCTTTCTTTGCCCCACTTCTATTTATATTTCTTTGCCTCTCACTGGCTCTGTTTGTCCACAGGTTCCTTTCCAAGACTCTGTCACTCTGTCATCCTCTTTGCGTATCTCGTTGCATATCTCTTTCTGCCATTGCTGTCCCACTCCACCTTTGTATCTTCCTCTTTACTCCACTCTTTCCCATCCTAGTTTCTCTCCTCCTTCTCTCAGTCCCCTCATCTCTCTATCACTCCCTCTACTCACTCCTGATCTCTCCCATCATCACACCACCCACATTGCTACTGTCTGTTTTTTTCCTCACTTCTCTGTCTTTCTGTCTCCTTTTCTCCTTAATCTGCACTCCCGTCTTTCTCAGCCTGTCTCCACCTTATTTCTCTCTCATGCCAATCTTTGTTCTTCTGTCTTACCCTCTTTCTGCCTCCAGTCCTATTCCCTATCTCTCTCACTTTCCCAGCTTCTTTTCTTATTTTTTCTTATTTCTGTTGCACATGCAGTTTCCTTCATGCACATTCTCTTTCCATCTTTGTATTTCCCTCTTTTCCATTCTTCTTCTCACTCTTTCTTTCGCTGTGTCTCTTTCTCTTCCACATCCTCTTGTTCTCTCTCACTCTGTTCCCATTTCCTCCTTCCATTTATCTTTCCTTATTACTAGTCCTCTTTCTGACTCCTTCCTGTCCTCATTCTTTCATTCTCTTAATCCTATTGCTTTTTCTCTCACTTCCCCCTTTTACGCCTTTTTCTATCAAATTTATTTTCCCCATTCTCCTCTCATTCTCTCCCTCCTCTGTCCCTCTGTCCTCTTTCTTTGTCTTCCACCTCCTTCTCCCTCTTTAGTTTCTTCTCTCACACTTCTTTTACCCTATTTCCCTTTTCCTTGCCTTTTTTTCTCAATCTCTCTTTATCTCTCTACTCTTCTCTCAGTCTCTTTGAAGGCTGTCCCCATATTGCTCTCTTCCCACCTTCCCCTTCTGTCTTCCCTTTCCTGTCACTTTTTCGCTTTCCCACTGTTTTTCACTCCACACCCTCTTCTCTGTCTCCTCTTATAGTTTGCATTCATACTCTCTTTCTTCATTACGCCCCATACCTTTTATCTCTTTCCTGCCCTACTTGCTCCTTTCCCTGTGTGTTCTTCTTCCCCTCTGTGTCTGACTCCTTCTTTAGCCTTCCTTTCTGGATCTCCACTTCTTTTTCTTCTTACCTTTGCCCTGTCTCTCTTGCTGTCTGGCTCTCTCTTTTTTTTCTCAGAGTTGTCTTTTTAAGTTCCTTGGCCCTACTGAACATACTCAAAGTGCAAAGTAACATCTGCAATCTTCTGAAAGTTGTGTCCTGTCTGTTTACTTTACACTTTCTGTGTCAGAGCCAAGATTACCATTACAGTATCACCAAACCTATGGCATGAAAAATCCTGTGCTGATTTGTCTACTTTCTCAGCTAGAGTACAGTAAGGAACAGGGTCTGCAGCTACTATATTAAGGTATCTTCTTCAAAAAGCAAATTAGTCTTGTGCTTAATTTCTTCCCAAGATGAAACCATCTTTGTTTACTGTTCCTTTTATGCTTTTTGGTATTAGCATTGTTTTGTCCTTTGCAGAGATCCTGGGGCATAGGTTTACAGATGCTGCAGTAATCCATTTGTTTTTAGGAGAAAGTTTGTAGGGCTCTTCATGCTAATGTTGAGTATTGCTCTTTTTTAATAGTACAGCTTTGTGCAAATTATTTGTATGTCCAACACTCCTATGTACTTGCCAAAGTAGAAAATATGTATGATACTTGGGATTAGTATATCCCTGTGTAATTCCGGAAGATATCTCATTGCACCACAAGGAGTAAAGAGTCTCTTAAGATGAATTTGCTGTGCATTGTGCCAGAAAAAGTTGTGAAGAAAGTTGCGTGGAGTGTCCACAGTGCACCGAAGAAATTATCCCTCCTTTCTCTTTAGTACTTTGAGGATTCCTTGCTCTTAATTCTGAAACAGATTGGAGCATAGTACCAACTTTATTTCTTCTCTTAAATTAGTAAGAGCTGCCTCATGATGCTAACCTTTCAGTGATTTATATTGCTTCTGAAGCAAAAGCAGAGTCATCCAGAGGAACACTTCTGGAGAGAGGACTGTATTTGTAGACTTCTAGTTACACACTTCTTTATTGTAGAAATGTTTCTAGATACAACCTGTACTTTTTTACATTTTTACTATTAGTTTTCTGTCCTCTATTCTGTGGCCAACATAACTGACTTCTTGGTTCTGGTAGCTGTGGATAGGACTGTAAATGAGATATTTTTCTAGGATTTTCCTTTCTTCTTTTCTCACACTTTTTCTTGAAGTTCACAAATTCTTCTTGAATCTGTATGTTTTTGGGGTGGCAGGACTAATTTGAGGAGAAGCTGTATTTAAGTCACAAGTTTAAAAATAGTTACTGTAATAGAAAAATACAAAAAAAGAATGGACTCTACCTTCAGTGCAGAAGAATGAGCTTCACAAAACCATAGACCAGCCCAGATTGTAAATGTTCTCAGATTACCTGGATCTACCTTTCATGGGAAAGGGAACCTCCCTAAGACCGATTAGCATGCTTTCCAGTCTCATCTTGAAAATCTGCAGTGATTGATGTGACTCTACCACATCCTTGGCAAGAGTGTTCCGATGGTTGATGGATTGTTCTCACCGCAAAACATGTTTTTCTTATACTGAGATGAAACCTCTTCCGGTGCAACTTGTGCCCATTGCCTCTTGTCTTCTCTGTGTACTACCTGGTGAAGAAAGCACCTCCATCCCCTATGTAGCCATCTTTAAGGACTTTAAGTACTGGAGTGCTGTGATGAAGTAGCCCTGTGCCTTCTCCATGGAGAAGAGGCCTAACTCCTACAGTTCTACCTTGTAAACCTCTCCAGTCCTCCTTTAGACCCTCTCCAGTCTGTCCATGTCTTTTGGAGTGGTGGGGACCAGAACTGAACATTATACTACAGGTATGGCTTGACAAGCCCTGAGTAGAGTGGAGTGATCACATCTCTCTCTCCTAGTAATGCCCCTGAAAATGTAGCCCAGGACTGATTTACCTGTTGTTGCAGCCACACTCTGCTGATTCATGTTCAGCTTGTCTACCAACACCCTCGGATCCCTTTCAGCAACACAGCAACACAGATCCTAGCCTGTACTGGGCTCTTTGGTTATTCTGACCCAGGTACAGGCCTTTGCCCTTGTCTTTGTCTTTGCTAGCCCACTTTTCCAGCCTGTGCAGATCTCTCTGTAATATGGCTGGGAGAACAATATTATGACGTGTCCACCTCACTACCCAGTTTAGCCTAATCAGCATGTTGATGAGGGTGCTTTCAGTCCTACTATCTAGATAATTCATGAAAATACTTAACAGTTTGGGGCTCAGTTTCAGTCACTGGGGGACCCTACTTGTGGCTGGCTGCCAGCCTGAATAAAAAACAGTTTCCTATCCATACTTGAATAATTTATGCTTCATCTTTCTAGAAATGCCTTTTGTCACTGTCAATATGTCCTTAGACTGGTATATTTTTAATTGAATAACTTGATAACAGTCTGTGTTAAATTTCTTCAGACCTTCCGAGTCAAGAATGGTTGTTGGATGCAATATTTCTTTACACCTCTAGCTAGGATGATGGAAGAATTACTGTTTAAAAGATGGGCAAGAAAGCCTGCAGATGCGCCTTAAGAGAAAATCAAGCTATAAATTTTGTTTTTATTCCTTGCACGTATAATGCTAATATAATGTGCTTCAGGTGTTTTTCTACTAGAAGACTTCCGAAGCATTAAGTGAATTTTGAAAGACTACTTGCAGAAAATTGACTAATGCTGAGCTTTGAAATACTTAAAATTTGTGTTTTGCTTGTTAAGAATCTTGATGATTTAGTTCTACCTTGTTGCACTGAAGTCGGGGCCACCATCAACATGAATAGACTGATTTTATTTCTTTTTCCCTTGGACCTGAACAGAATAGCACATGCTAAAGGTAATCTGATTGTAGACTTTTGGGAATGCTCAAAGCCGTGGTAACAGGCAAGAACGTGCCTATATACCAGTATGGGTCACCACAGAGGTAGCGAGGAAAATCATATCAAGCATAGTACTTGGGATTTAATGCATATTTTGAAGAATGGCTGAAACTCAGCAATAGCTATCATACCTTACATGGAGAAAGCTAGTTTCCTGAATCAGAGGTACCTACCAGAAAGGAATTGCTTCTTGTGAAAAAATTAGAGATTGCATGGCCATGTTGCCTAGGGTTCAAGTTATCCCTTTGTCTGCAATCCTGAAGAAGACTCAGATGTTTAAGCTTGTGGTGCGTTTTCTTGTTTCTATAAGGGAAGGTGAAGACTTATCAAGTGAAGCTGAAAAGCAAAGTTTCCAGTACTTTTAAAGTTGATTGCTATGGGATCAGTATTTGGGGAATTGAGTTGACCTAGTGGAATGAACTGACCTACTGGACACCTTTCCAGTTATGTTGCCAAGGGTTTTAGAAGCCTTTATTAAAGATACAGTTGATTTCCTACCTGAGCAGTTAAATGGCGATAGTAGCCATTCAGAGTGGCTGTTCAGACCTCCTGGCCCAATGCCAGCATGATTGGATTGCTACTTACAGTGTAATGTAATCTTTGATAGGTATGCAATCTAGGGGGTTCATTGAATGATTTTCAGCGGCCAAGACTTACTATATATGAGAAAAAGGAATCTGAAATGTAATTTATACATGCCCTGTGTTTTAGATAAACTTCTTCTAAGCAGGTTAGCTGAGTGAGTGGGTGCCATTGAGAAGAGTCACTTGTTCTGTGTAAGTGAAACTACTTATTTTGCAGAGAGGGAGTTCACAGCACAACTGATTATGTCAGCAGTAAAACAGGAAAACACATTGATATGATTCTATTTTTCTTGCTCTTGATGCTGAAATGAAGAGAATTGAAGCTTTAGGTCTTCCTAGCCTTTTATGGCTAAATCCCTGTGAGAACCTGCTGAACCCTGTACTGCAGTCCATACAGGCTACAGTCCCCTATAACTTACTACCACAGACACTTGACCTTGCTCAGGTAGTTCTAGCTCCTCTGCCTTTCTTACTGGGAAGAAGAATGCACAAGAAAATCAGTAATTATCCCCAAGGTACATAATTTCCATGGTAGTAGAATATACTTGAAGCCCTTTTAGTTTGCTGGCAACCACTCTTTTTTTATATCCGTCCACTGGTGGGGTTTGGTGATAAAAGTTTTGACTTTATAAAATTCATGTTGTTCTGATGGGTAGTCTGTACCAGAGCTGATCATGTAAATTTCCAAAGGACTCTTGGTTCCTCTCTCTCGGTTCCTTTGTAACTGCTAAAAATGTAGCATTTTTTCTTGACCATGCAGGATTGTGTGCTACAGTCTAAAATAGCCTTGTCAGAGTTATACCAAATGGGTATTTCCTTAGATCAGAGAAATTTTGTACAGATTGCAGATACCCTAAGATGTTGCAGACACTTGGAATGCTACAGGGTTTGTTTCTGACTGTTTTGTATACTTTTGTTAGTATATACAGGACAGATTAACAAAATGCCAACTTTTTAAGAAAGCGCTAAACAGGGGCATGTTGCAGACTGTAACTACAGAATGCCTAGAAAGTGAAGTGCCACCTAATATAGTGAAAAATGTTAGCACAGTAAAAATTGCTGTAAAATAGGCAAACTCAATAAGAGACATTCTATTCTAGGCAGTGATACTCAGCTAGAAAAGAGGAGATGGAAGGGTAGAAATGCTGGAGGATAACATTTGTTGAAAGGATGCAGCACATTTTATACTGTAACCCTTGAGAAAAGACCCTTCTCCTCCTACCCTAGAAAAATTACAATACTAAGGTATTACGTGTTCATATGCTTGCATATGTCTAAAATGTTTATTTCATTTGGTGGGTTGGAACAGTGTAAAGCAGTGTATTTTAAAATTCCTTGTGGATGCATTTTTAAGCCTGTCTGTGGAAGGTTTTTTACTTGATTTTTGGACTACAAAACTTGTTGCCACTGGCTGCCAAGCATTCTGTATAGCTGGGAGACATGTTTTCACAAGAAAAGGGTTATTTTTCATTCTTTTTATTTAGGCACTGTATTTTTTTCATTTTGCAAGCCTTGTATTACACATTTTAATGGCACCTTAGTGACAAATTGAGGAGTGAAAGATTTATTGACAAAACATGGCAGTTAGGACTTACAATATCCAAAGAAGCAGAAAACCTATTAATAGCACAGTTTCTTGGCTATATTTTTCTATATATTAAATATTCAATTAAAAGAAGTGTTTTGTTGAAAGCCGGTACATGCTTGTGACCATACTTAATGTTTTCAGTCTGAATATGGCATGTTTAGTGGTGTGAATCTGTGCTGTTGTTTGCTTTAGAATTCTCCAAAGACATTGTTTTTTTCTGGATCTTGGATGAAGTTTGGATATGCTTTGTCATCTTTAACACATATGGATTTTTCATTCAAGTCCTCATAAGCGAACTTGCTAAATGAGCTCAGTATTAGAGGCTGAGTTTTCCTTTTAATATTACTGCATTGTGCAGAGGCCTTAGTATGGATACATGGATGGCATGCCACAGGCAGCTTTTTTGTGTTCTCCTGGTGACTTCTTTCAGAATAATTTGGGAACCAGCTGAACTAGCTGTATTATGGTCATGTTATCAGTAGCACCTGCTCCCTGGCTGCTGCCTTCCTCGTGGCCTGATGACCCTGTAGTCACTGTGTATGTAGAATGGGCAGATGGAGTGCACTGAACATTACTGTTAGCTGTTCAGCAAATTTTGTCCCTGGATGAGGCAAGAAGAAAGGATGATGGTGTGCTTAAAGAACTTGTCTTAGCATTAAAAAGTTGTCTTAGCATTGAAACAGTCAAGTAGATCTAACTGGCCTGTGCTAAGTCATTCCAGTGCTGTTTCCACAACAATACACATGTGAATCCTTTCACCAACTCAAAAATAAACCAAATTATTCTGCTGTTGAACCCCACTAACAGTTTAACTTTGTGGATTCAGAAAGAATTGTATCATTGGCATGGACATCCGTTGCTAGTATGAAAATGCAAGATTTAAGTGTTGCTAATAAAGATCGTGTGCTCTCATATTAGTGCAACATCAAGTATCTAAAATACTATGTTTGCCTAACTTTTGAGCCAAAAAAGTGAACTCACAGAGATTCAATTAAAAATAAGCTTCCACACAGTTTCTTCATAATTAAAAAATAGCCATTTTAAAAATTTTTGACACCACTGATTTATGATTAGGAGCTTTCTCACAGGAATGCACTAAATGTGTTGTTAGATGAATACAAACTATGGAAAAACATATGATCTGAAACTGAATTCTGAAATGCAGGGCTCTCAAAGGATATGTAAGTCTGTGGACACTCGCTTCTCACTTTTAGTATTCCCTCTAAAGTCCCATCATGGAGCTTAGTAAGTGTGATAGCTGCAACCACTGATAGCTTTCTAGGTGGTCTATCAAGTGCATTTCTTACCTCTAGAAAATGGTTTAAAAGTTAGCTGTTTACCTATCTGACTCAAAAGCCATTTCCTCTGTCTATGCAGTTGTGTCATCTAATGATTACTGTTTTTACTACAAGTACTGTTTTTACTCATATCAGCATAAAAGCAGCTGAGTGAACTGCAGTTTTTTTAATCCTTGTCAACAAAATTTGTTATTAAACATAAAGCTGGTTATTTACACAAGCTCACTGAAGATTAAGATGATTATGCAGAAGCAGGGAGAAGCCTAGTTCACTCCCAAGTCACAGTTTCTTTGGCCAAGCAGCAAGAGAAATAGTTTTCTGTGAACTGAACGTATGTTTCACAGTCATTCATGCCTGCTGTTCTTAGTTGATTTTTAAACTCTGTGTTCATGACCTGTACTTCTTTCTACTGAAAGCCTTGGGAATTTTGATCTTGACTTCACTGGAAAACAGGGCTGTATCCTACTTATTTTTATATAAAGAATAAGAAGTTTAATGGTTTATGTAAAATACTGCATTCTGTAGCTTACTTAGTCATAAGTGACTAATTTACATCTCACAGAAGTGCTAGCCATGTTAAATTTTCATTACTTGGAACAAGATCAGCATTAAATACTGGGAGGAGCAGAACAGATTCTCACATCAGGACTTTGGTGTAAAACATTTCTGCCTTTTGCCAATGTGTTCTTTCGGGACTAATGTAAAATATTTTGATGGGGAGAGGAAAATATTGTGCTTACTATACCAGTGAAATAGCTTTATTTCTTCCTTTTGTCTGAGCAGGTAAACATCTGAATTTGGTATGAGTTAGTCGCTGCAGATGTGGTCTGGGGAAATTGGAGAGGTGCCAAACCAGCATCGTTGCTTTGAGTTGGCGCCTCAGGAGAGGGAGAACAGTCAAAGTGCAGCAAACCCTTTCACTTCCATTTTCATCTGACTCTTGTCACCTACCAGAATACATCAATGTGGCAGATTTGGACCACATAGTTTACCTGTGGGACAGACTTTTCTTGAGATACAGTGAACCTAGCTGAAGCTAAAGCAGCTGTGACAGGAATGCAGTGTTTTGCTCCCGTAAGCCTAAGACTATGGTATTCTCTGGAGAATGTTATGTTAGCTAGCTTTGGAGTTTTCCAATCACACAAATTTTGTTGGGTTTTTTTTAGTATGTTACTGGTTGTGGGCAGCAATGTACTCTGGCAAGTTTTATGTACTTTGCAAAGGCTGCAGACCCCATCTGATTTTGCATGGAACAGGTTAGGAAGTTTGGTAAAGAGAACAGAAGTCTTCTCTTCCTGTTACCATTCAGATCCTGTGGTAAGGCACTGGAAGGGCAACAGGAGACAAAGCTATCTTGAAACCAATTAATGGAGACTTTAACAATTAGAACAAAATACATTAAAGCAGAGAACCATCTAAATGTGAGGTGAACTCCTGGATGCCTTTATTGCAATGAGAGTTGCTATGCTTATACCTAACATATTTGTATGTTATAGGATATATAGAGGTGATAAGAACAAGCTTTATTAATTACATTATTGCATCAATAACCAGTTTTCTAACACAAAGTGGAGACCTGTGGATATTGCTTGAGTTGTGAAATAATGCTAAAGTATGGAGAATCTCCAATGTCTTCCCTAAATTTGCCTGAGAATAAACTCCTCTGCTTTTGTTACCAGGAATTCTGCAGCAGTGGGTCACGGCTGTTTCTGTTACGCTCTAATGCGTTCAATTCCAGTCGCCATCTACGTTGTTTTGGTAACAGGTCTGCGTTACCACCTGTTCATATGGAGCGTCTTCTCACCAAAACTACTTTACGAGGGAGTGCACGTGTTCATCACGGCTGCTATTTGCCTATTCTTCACAGCAATGGATCAGAACCACTTTCAGAAAGTGCAAGATTGAAAATAAGTGTGCGGTATGTGGTTCTGCATTGTGATGCCCAGTGTCACTGGAATGGAAGAAGGAGAATAAGGGCTTTAAATTGTTGTGCAGAATTTGAAGGCTAGCCTTGTTTATATGTTCAAGATCAGGATTTGAAGGTTCTGTCGTGTGTTAAAATTGAGTTGGCTGTAAAAATGTTGAATTGAAATAAAATATTTTTTCATGGATAACTTTTGTTCTATAGCTGTTATTATAGCACTCCCCAATAACAGAATGGTGATATTCCATGATTGGAATCTTAAAATATATATCTTAATATAAATACAAATCAGTGCCTCATGGGCACTGAGAAAATCTTCTGCGGATATGATTTTTTTACCTTCTTAGACTACAAAATCCTAAAAATATTCAGGATTCCTTGGTGCTGTTCACAAGACTTTATGTCCATTAATCTCAGGGCAGTTTTGTGTTTGTTTCTAATGAGTACATTGAAATTGTTACTAAATTATAATTGTACAAATATCCCAGGTAAGAGATTTTGTTTGTTTTGCATAGGCAACGAGCATTTCTGTTAAAGGCAGCATTTTCTTTGTAAGATGGGAGCAATCATTATCTGTAATGGATTTCTGTCAGCACTTCAGGCACTGAATAAGAAATGCTTATGGTCTAACAAAGTAATGAATCTTCTATGGAGTCCACTTATTGCTAAAATGTTGTGTTTCTTCTTATCAATGTATATTGTTAAATCAGGCTAGTAGCAGCCACGCTGAACATTTGGTCATGTTTTCCACAGGAAGGTAAAGAGTTGTGAGCAGTGAACAGGAAAATAGGTTAATAGGCTAAATTTCCAGCAGAATAAAAGGTGTGCTAGCAGTTTGCATTAGCTTTCCTTTGTTGACCTGTCTTACCCACCTCACTTGGATGTACAGTAATTAATCCCTAAAAATGTTGTTTCATTGCTTCTGTAAAGAATATGTTGATGACTGTACTGAATTTCAATATTTGTATGTGGTTTTTTTTGCTTCATATGTTTGTCCATGTTAGTTAGGTATAGGATTTCATCTAAATGTATAATAAGTATAGCAATAGAAAAAACATGCAGAGAACTTTAACTTTTGTTATAAATCTGGAAGAAGAAAGCTTTCAAGACCTATAAAGATGACAGCATATTTGTTAGGCTCATTGATACACTTTTCATCTCTAGTTTCAGATAAAGCAAAGTGTAGGCCTTAGTTTTTATACGTTAATAATAGGCCATCTTGATCTCTAATAATGAAATCTTTTTCAACTATAAAACAACCCAAATTTTCAGTACATATTGTCATTCACTGTGACCTATTGGAAGATTTAAAATCAAATGCTTTTAATAAACCACTTTTTGCTGCAAATTATGTTGTGAATGGGTACACTTTATAATTCTCAGTATTTTTCTGGTTACCTGTTGGTGAGGAACCATGTGGGCATTATGAACATATTCTCTGTTTGCTTTCACGGTTAATTCCTAAGCAGTTCTCCCTAACATTCATACAGAATATGTTTATAAGAGAGTTGTGCTAATAAAGAGATGGAAAGGGTAGAGGAAGAGTTACTTCTGGTATACAGAATCCTAAAACAACGTAGGACATTCACAAGATTTTTTTTTCTTCCTTCTGATATTTTTTGCATCTAGTATAGTATCTCTTGGACATTTTATCAAATAGTGAAATCTGAACTACTGTATATGAAGTAAAGTTGCATATCTTCAGATTACATAGTTAAATAATAATTTCTTCAGATTACTTAGTTAAATAATAATTTCCCCTTTGAAATTGAAAGATGTCCAGGTTGAATCCAGGATAAAATAAATGGCTAGGGAATATTGTGTTATTTAGTTCTTGAAGACCAGGAAAGGAAGGAAGAAGAAGATATTGCATTTCTGTCTCTAGTTAACTCATGCATTTTGGACGTAAGTGAAAGGAACATGGCACTTTCAACTTGAGAATTTCCCTTTTTATTCTTTTTCACCCTTTCCCTTTGGGTATAGTTAAATAAAATAGTATTTTGGCTTTATCAGCCTATGGCCTACAGCAATGCAAAGCTGAGGTGATGAAGGAATGAGTTGGTTTTTGCTGCAACTGGGGAATTATGTAAAAGTAATTTTATTTTAAATCAGTATAAAATTTTGGCATTTGATCTGAATGTACAGACAACGCAAATGCCTGAACACAATTTCTTACATCACTAGTTAGTTGCTCTACCCGCCTTCACATCCCATCTCCCATTGTCACATTCTGTATGTTCCAAATCCTCAGTCAAAGAGAGAAGTGTTGTGGGAAGCAGGAATGCTACATGGCATGGCTTTTGCCATTCTGAGCATGCCAGTTTCTTCTGTCCAAGTCATCTGTAGTTCCTGCTCTGGCATAGGATCAGCCTACACAGCAGCTTCCTTGATAGTACCCTGTGCACAGGCACAGATGCCTCCTTAAATACCTTCTGAGTAGGAATGTTTCCTCTTTTTGGATAAAGTGCAGTGGGGCAGGAGAGGGAGCTGGCTGTTGTCATTGTAGGCTTCCCACGCCCCTAACTCTGAAAGGCTGTGATCAGGAGGTGTTTGTGAGGTTAGCATTGCATTGTCTAGCTGAAGTGAGGAAAGTGTGGGAAATGTCTGGCCATCAGCCTCTCCTCAGTCCCTAGGTGCATAACATAAAGGAAAACTATTTCCCAAGAACTGGATGGAGGGAAAATGACCAAGAGGAACTTGGTGGGACAACTTGTGTCTGACCTGATTTCTTTTCTGAAGAGGCTCTGAATAAACTCCATGGAGGAGGGATGAGCACTGGGTGTTGGACAACTAGCAAGGCCTTCAGCAGTGGCCACATGTTGTGCTATGGATCAGTGGGCTTCAAGGTGGACTGGATCTCCAAGCTTTAAGGGTTGACTTCAGTGGTTTAAGGACCTTTGGTTGGCTGATAAGCAATGGTGCAATGCTATGACAAGGCAATTTAAGATCTTTCTTGAGCTGGATGGGGATGATGAGACCAGAGAAAATCTGGAAATGCTACCAAATTGAAGGAGTGACATACGTGCTGGAAAGGAGGACCACTCTTTGGAGGGACCTCAGCACACGTGAGAAATGGCCTGCTGACAATCTGCAGCCTAGGCAAATACTCCTGACTAGTAATGATGCAGGATGGGCTCCACAGGCTGGTGAACAGCTCTGGAGACCCACTGTGAGCATCCCTGACAGCCTGATCCTGTTCTCCATCTGATCTGTAGTCAAGGCAAAACATACACGCACACGCGCGCGTGCGCGCGCGCAAAATGTGTTTGCACAGGCCAGCACCTGGCCCAGTTCCAATGGCCTACCCTGCTGCTGGTACCTAGAGAAAGGAACCCCAGAAGTTTCCAGCTATGATCCTGTTGCTGGTATCCAGACCACTTTCTCTTTGAGTCCAGCCTGAATTTTACTGGTGTTCCCACATACTTACCAAGAGCAGAAGATGCACTCACAAAGTAGTAGGATTTAATGTGAGAATGGAGCACACAGTTGTGATGAAGTGAAGGACTCCCACAGAGAAATAACACTGACTAGAAGCCTGTTTATACTGAACCAGCCCTTTCTATCCGTATTTTCCTCTCCTTTTCGATGTTTATTCCTTCCTGAGCCATCTTGATCTTTCTTTTTCCCTTCCTTTGGTCCTTTCCCTAAGCATTATATAGTGACTTACATGTTCCATTAATCCCCTTAAAAACATGACAAATTTTACAGAATCCCAAAGTGCATTTCTTTGTGGATCCTATACTGAGTCCTGTGGTCCTTCAGGCTCCTTCAGTCTGGAAGGTCTTCAATGGGAAGAGTTTCTTTGGTTGACTCATCTGGTGGGCTTCACGGCAGGGACAATTGTCCAGTTACTTAGTGAGTAATTAGTCGGTCATCTAAATACATTACTATAAATTGCTGATTAAGCAGTTGGGTTAGCAGAGATCCTCAGCCTGTCCTTGCCCATCCAACCCTATCCAGACTTTGTGTAATCCTGAACAGTCTTTACCTAAGTTCACTGTGATTGTGCCTTGTTTCAGTCTGGGAATGAGGAAGCATGGAGATAATGGAAGGTAGGCTCTTCTCAGAAGGGCACAGGGAGAGTCACTAAGGCAACAGGCACAAGTTACAGTATAGGACATTGCCAGGAGGTCAGAGGACTCTTTTTCTCACGTGAGTGTTTACTGCTGGGATGGGGCCCAAACTTCCATCCACCCTGTGAGATCTTCCAGCATTGGAGCAACCTCATTCAGTTGCCCCTGCTGTGGGCTGAAAGTTGTACTGTGTGAGCTCCAGAGGTGTCCTCCAAGCACCTCACATTTTTCAGGGATTCTGTAGTTTTGTTGTGTTTGAAGTTGTCTCTGCCATTTGTTACTGACCATTTCACAGCCTACTTTCTAAAGTGAAAGACCTTTGTCATTGGTCTAATAATTAAAAAAAAATCCAACTGAAAATAAAACATGTATGTTTGTTTTAAAATAGATAAGCATCACAGCTGAAAGCTGTTGTTAATTTTGGTTTTGTTTTATGTAGCTGTGCATTTACACCTTAGATACAACAAGAATCATCAGTGGAAGGTTTAATGCCGTATGTCCTTAGCCATGCTAGCTTCAGTACCTTGATAGCTTAAGGATTCCCAGATTTAATGAAGAAAGGTGACCTATTCTGCCATTGCCTCTGTTATGCTTTAGATGGTTCCTCAAAATGTTCAGCTTGTCTGTCGGGACTGAAGTGAAAGTTGTGGCCTCACTGATTTCTGCAGGCCCATGCTTGGGTACATTTGGTAGGACAAGTGTTTTACTTAAGGTGACTTTCTGAAGTTGCTTTTCTGTTTTTAGATTGAGAAATAGGCCTGTGGACATTAACTGCGTTTTGTCTGATGGGTGACATAGGTTCATCCCAAAGGACTTGTTACCTCTCAACATTTGATAAAAAACTTGGATTGCTTTGAGGAGTAGCCCTGTTCCTTCAGCATCTGTCTCTTCCACTCAGTGTTAATGCTGTTGTTCTCTCCACTTGCAGGGTACTGAGGACAATTTTTCAGCATGCTACTAGCTTAAGGTGTAACTCAAGTTCAATCTGTAGGTCAAAGCATGCTGGTTTTGCATGGCATTATTGTCATATGAAGGGTCCCAGCCACTAGAGATGGGCTTAAGCATAATACCTATCTCAAGATGAACTATACATGGTAAAACTATCATTACCTGTACTTTTTTTAGGCTCTGATTTTACCATTGGAGTGTGTTATATTGGAAAGACCACTGGTGATGGAGAACATGACACAGCACAGCTCACACAGCAAATGTACACCCAGTACCGCATGGTTGGTGTATTGGTCACCAGCAAGAAGACATGAGGTCCAAAACACTCAAAAGACCTTTCAGCTGCTATCCTGAGAGTTGGTTATCTGGCAAAACAGGAAGACTTTAGCTCAACTTTTCCCAATTTAAGAAAAAAAAAAAAACAAACCCCCAAAAAAACTGCTTGAAGGGTGCTGTGTTTGGAGGCTGTAGAACTTCCCAGTAGATCAAAGTAGTGATACCTGGTGTCAGGCTTTTGGTAACCTGCAAAAACTGTGTTTGTATGGAGTTGTTCTCCCAAAAAGACCTGAGTCTGTGGTCATGGAGATAGCACTGGAGAGCAGTGTAGTGTCTGCAATTGTTCAGGCTTACTGGTTTGTCACCATTTGTGTAAAGCAGTTGTTGAGCAGGGTTAGTCAGTAGATCCTTTGGGTTGATCAGTGAAAGATCAAATTAAAGAAAATGTGCTGCTGAATCGTACCTAGAAGCATGGAAATCAATATTTTACTCTCTAAAACTGGGACTTAAAAGGTACAATCAGATTCACTGGTTCCAATTCTGCCTCGTTCCCTACATGTTCTTCCTACCATTGGCTGGAGACTAACAGTGGTGCTTGACTGATGAGAAATGCAAGGTATGGGGACAGAAGGCAAGTTTTGAGGCAATATTTGTTTGTATTGTGGGTGGATTTTTGTTATGAAGAAATATTTAAGAGACTGATGTGACTAGTGCCACTTTCTTGACTGGAGTCAATAGCCCAGAGCAGCAAGCAACTTAGGTGTGGGTGAGCAGCCTCTTGCATTTTGACTACAAGTAACTTTCAGGACTTTTGGCAGTGGTACCAAAAGTCTAGTTCCTTGACAAAAGCCATGCTGGAGGTGCCTGCTTAGTGAAATAAGGTTCTTAGTCCTTACGTTTCACAACTGGGACACATAAGACAGCTGCTGAGAAAAGACAGGCTGGTTAGAGAGGACTGCCAGAGCTGGAGATTATGAATGCAATTATGTAATTATGACAGGGTTTTGTTGTCCACAGCTCTGACAGAGACATGTTTCTGAGGACGTGAACATGTCCTTTCTACTGTGTGTATTGACAGAAAGTGTCCAGTGTTGCCTGTTAAATCTTGCTGAACAGTGTGCCACAGCACATAATTACTGGCTTCCCTTCCTGCTTTCCCATAAGCCTACAGAGCTAGCCTATGGAGTTTTTCTATGGGAGGAAACATTTATGGTACCACCAAGAAGACCACAGCACATCATTTTGTATTGGCACTTGCACTGAGGTGCCTGCATGTTTTGATGTTTTGCTGAGCAGCACCATGGGGCACAGCTTTCGTTTAAAAAGCACAATCTGATGTGTGAAGGATGTGAAAAATTACTATGTGGAGAGCCACTCTCCTTTCACTGTTGTTTTTGGTCTCCTGTATTTGGTGCCTGTGGAGTGCTTAAGAGCTCCCTGCTCTTCAGGTCTGGGTGCACAGAGGGCAGCCTGCAGAACTCCTGTGGGCTCCTTCCTGAGGCTCTTAGTAGTGGGGTGAGATGATCCCCCAGGTGGATTGTGAAGAGCACTTCCAGGGAAGGTACAACTGTGGTGAGGGATGTACAAGGATAAAACAATAATTACTGGAAGCCACTGGAATGACTTTTTCTGTTGTGGGGTAGTTTTTGCAGGGTAGGCTGTATCAAGGGAGAATGCTTTCAAACCCATATGTCCTTTTAACACATACAGCATCTCTGAGCAAGCCAAAATTAACCCCTTTTATGAAAACTGGAATAGACAAAAAATCCAAAAAACAACCAACCAAACAACCAAAAACCCCAACTAACCAAACAAAAAATCCTGACCACAATAAGCAAGACAGTTGCCTGACTGGGAGCAATAGTTCAATTACACATAAACCCACAAG
Source organism: Serilophus lunatus (assembly GCA_013399895.1). Taxonomy (NCBI): domain Eukaryota; kingdom Metazoa; phylum Chordata; class Aves; order Passeriformes; family Eurylaimidae; genus Serilophus; species Serilophus lunatus. The sequence continues at coordinate 28,957 of VXBA01000306.1, forward strand.
AGCTGATATCCAATATGCTTCCATCTCAGCAGCCTACTGAGTTTTGCTCGTGAAGGAGAAAGGGGAACATAAGGAAACAAAATATATGTGACCTTATTCATATTGCTAACCTATTTCAATCAAATCTGGATCAAAGCGGAGGCCATAGGATACTCTGAGTTCTCGTATCTCTCAGCTAGACATCAGCAATGTGTCACGGACAGATTTCAGGGCATGACCCTATTACCTTCACATCAGCAAAACTTTTAACACTGTCTCCCGTAACAAACAAATGTGGGTTTCTTATGGGTGGAGAGAGTGGTGTTTTCTGGGGGAGGTCTCAGGGGTTTCGAGTCTCGGGGGTTTTTTGGGTGTTTTGGGGGAGAAGGGGGGAGGGAAGGGTGTTTGAGAGAGTGTTTTGGGATGGTCCACTCATTTGCCCTGTTTTAAAACGGTGTGGGTTTTTTTAGAAATATGAAGGAAAGGACCAAGATCGCAGTGTCGGTGAATCTGCAGAGCTCCCTCCCCGCTTTTGTTCTCCGTGCCCCGTGTCGGAGCCGGGGGGCGGCGGCAGCGGTGATGCTCGTGGCAGGCGGAACCGCCGCTCCAACACAGGCGGTGCTGGTGCCGGGACATGCCGTGGTCACCGGTGGCGCTGTCCTCCTCCCAGTCCCGCGGGGACGGGGACGGCTCGTCTCGCGGCGTAGCTGCGGCGCCGGGGGGAGGGAGCCGCGGCGGGCCTCTCCTCCAGCGGGTTCTCCCTGTCCTCCCGCTGCCCGGGTTGTGCGGTGGGGCGGCGGCAGAGGGAAGGGCGCGGAGCCGGGGGCGCAAAGCCGCTTCTGCCATTTCGCTGTTTTTCTTGGCAGCGGCGGGCACGGAGCTTCTCCGCGGCTGCCGCCCATGCTGGCAGCGCCAGATCCCGGGCGCTCACGGCTGGCCGCCGGGGGGATGGAGCAGGGCTGGGGCGCCCGCGGCGGGCGGGGGGGGGGGGGGGGCGCTTTCTTTTCGCCCGG
>VXBA01000306.1:32037-66745 GCA_013399895.1 Serilophus lunatus
GGGTCCCAGACTGCACGGCCTGCTTCCACCCACCTCCATCGGCACAGGGAGCAGCACGGGGCCATCGGAACCAAGCCAACCGAACGGCAAGTGATAGCTTCCCCGTGGGTGTCCCCGTTTTCACCATTTTTGTGCTTCAGGAGGCTCCGAGGGATGGGAATGTACCGTCTTAGAGGCGGCTTCTATTCCTTCCCCTGCTTTTCAGCCAGCCCTCTGGCCTGAGGAGCAGTTTGGGGTTTTTGTTTTGGTTTTTTTGCATGACTTTTGTCAGGTGTATATTGTGTAAAGTCGGGTTCCCATAAGGTTTTTCTGGTNGTGGCAGGCGGAACCGCCGCTCCAACACAGGCGGTGCTGGTGCCGGGACATGCCGTGGTCACCGGTGGCGCTGTCCTCCTCCCAGTCCCGCGGGGACGGGGACGGCTCGTCTCGCGGCGTAGCTGCGGCGCCGGGGGGAGGGAGCCGCGGCGGGCCTCTCCTCCAGCGGGTTCTCCCTGTCCTCCCGCTGCNCCACCACAGGGTTAAATGAATGGACAGTGGGATGGATCAAGAACTGTGAATGGCAGAGCTCAAGAGGGTCATGATCAGTGTAGTAGAATCCAGTCAGAGGCCTGCAGTCAGTGGCATTCCCCAGGGGTCAATACTAGCTCCAGTCTTATTTAACTTGTTTACCAATGACCTGGACAAAGGGATAGAATGTATCCTCAGCAAGTCTGCTGATGACAGGAAACTGTGAGAAGTGGCTGGAACAGCCGAAGGCTGTGCTGCCATTCAGTGGGACCTTGAATTGTGCAGTGAGAAACGTAGTGAGGTTCAGCAAGGGCAAGCGTAGCATCCTGCACCTGGGGGGAAATAACCCCAAGTACCAGGATTAACTCCACATACAAAGTTGGGGGCTGATCTACTGGAAAGCAGCTCTGTAGAAAAGGACCTGGGAGTCTTGGTGGATGACAAGCTGACCATGAGTTGGCAGAGTGTCCCTGCAGCCAAGAGGACCAATGAGATCCTGGGGTGCATCAGCATGCCAAGGGAGATGATCTTTCCCCTCTATTCAGTCCTAATGAGGCCACATCTGGAATACTGTTTCCATTTCTGGGCTTCTCAGTACAAAAAAGACAAGGAACTACTGGAGATGTTCCAGCAGAGGGCCACAAAGATGATTAGGAGTCTGGAATACCTCTCTTATGAGGAGAGACTGTAGGACCTGGGCCTGTTTAGAGAGGAGAAGACTTAGAGGGGACCTCATCATTACATATAAATATTTCAAAGGTGAGCGGCAAGGGGATGGTGACAGGCTCATTTCAGTGGTTGCCAGTGATAGGATGAGGAGCAATGACCATAAACTAAACCACAGGAATTTCCACCTCAACATGAGGAAGAACTTTACATTGAGGGTGACAGAGCACTGAGATACGGAGGTTGTGGAGTCTCCCCCTATGGAGACATTCAAACCCCACATAGATTTGTTCTAGGTGACCCTCCTTTGGCAGGGGGGTTGGACTAGATGATGTCCAGAGGTCCCTTTCAACCCTATCTATTCTGTGATTCTGTAAAATCAGGCACTTGCACTGAGATGAGCATTTAGGACTTCACTAGTGTCCATCCACCTAACAGCAGCTGCCTGACTAGTCTGTACATGTAGGCTTCGGGCAAAGTATAGGTATTGAAATATGGCTTTGCTAGTTCCCCTTGTCTTTAAATACATAGTGAAGATTCTACTGCAAAGTCCTTCTTACTCACTCTAGAGAGAGTCATCTGGCAGAATTTTACTTGGCTTTTGATCAAGACTGCTTATCTCAGATCATGGTCAACACCTGCGGCTCTGCATCAGCATCCTTGTGGTGGGGTCTGGACAGCTGCTGCCCGTTTTGGTTCCTGAGTAGAAGTGCAGGATAGAAATGAGTCACCCTTTCCATCTCTCCTCCATGCTGCTGCATCTGTTAGGGTATGTGATGCTGTCTCCACTGGATTCCCACGTCAACAGAAACGGAGCCAGGAGTGTCACACAGCCTGCCTGAGACTTGGACCGTAAGCTGGGAGTGAAAGCCTTTTCCTCTTCACAAAGTCTTGTAAGAACATGACTAGGGGCTGTCTGCTACCAGAAGGTACACATAGTACTCCCGTAGCTTGCAGATCAGCAGAGAAACCCAATTAAAGGTCAGTCTTCCTGCATTTCCTGGAAAGCATTTGTGTAGAGCCTGCTCACTTGCCCTAGGGTGAATTGTGCAAGGCAAACATCATGATACCAAAAGTATACCACAGCTAACAGGCAGGTATACACAAACAAGATATTTAAAGCCTGAAACTCAGATGATAAAATCTTAGATGATTTAGCAAAGTAATTTTTCTCCATTTGTAACAAATGCGCTCATTTGCATGAGGAATGCAGTGAACGTAGATTAGATGAAACAAAAGCTCAGGGAGTGGGCAGTTTTCCTCTTTGATGCAAAGATTGTAATTAGTCTGTATTTTGGTATGTGATGGTTTGAAAATGTCTTAGCTGAATACAGAGCAAGTGTAACTTCCCTGGAAGTCTTTCACCTGCTGTTAGAGTCTTAAATTTCTGGATTCTTTTCATCAGGCCAATTAGATTTTTCTTACATTCTTACATGTGACATCACAAAAAAAACCCCTCTAAGTATACTGTTTTCCTGGAATGGGTTTGTGGATTTTATTGCTTAATGGCCTTGCTCTGTTCCCACTGAAATCAGAGGAGTTTTGCTCATACTTCCAAGAGAGCCATAAATTTCAAATAATTTCCAGTTGCTATCATTGAAATCTTTTTCTTGTCTGATGCTGTATTGCTTAAGATGTCTTAAGCACTCTTAGAAAAAAAAGGCCAAATCAGTTTAATTCAGTATTTGAAATGTCATTTTGATGGTGCTTTTATGTAGGCACATGCATATTGAGTATTTTTTTTCTCAATGTAATTGCCTTAAATGCTGCTGATGGTGCAAAGAGAATGATGCCTTCTCTGACTCAAGGGTCCGAGAACCAAAGATCCAGATCCTGAAAGTGCTTAAGCATGTGGAGAAAGCCCTTTCAAGGGATGACACAGACATCAAGTTACTCTTGTGTTCAAGGCTGGGGTCTGCATTTAGTAGATGGATACTAGGAGAAGTACACTGCATGTCATCCCTGAGCAGTGCTGGTCATTGGAGAGAGAGGCTTGGCAGGAGAGGGAGAGAAGGACTGGTGAGAACAGGTGCAGGCAGAAGAAGAGCAATGTGGATGGAGTGTTTGGAATCAGATGGGAGTAGCCAGATGGGACATAGAAAACACCAGAAAGACAAATGAACAGATGAGTAAGAGGAAAAATGAAATATGTGAATCCAGTGTCAGGCAGTGATTCCTTCAACTTACTGACAGTAACGTGAAAAAGTTATTTGGAAATCTGTTTTCAAGCCATTTTCTAACTGTATTTGTAGAGGGCTTGTGACTAACTTCAATCCACTTTATTTCTGAATTGAAATGCAAAGAAAATAAAGGGGGCATGAAAACATAGGCTGGACCACAATGACCAGTGCCAGAAAATCAGTCTATTTTTAAGATGAGCAGCACATAATAAGAGTTGCCAATTCAAACTGCCTGCTTTTATTGAGCACCCTCATTCTCCATTTTGTGGAACATTCACCCTCCTCTAACATTGAATGATATCTTCTGATCAGCATTCCACATTAAAATATTAGGATGCTGAGATCTCATAATCTCAAAAACATAGTGTCTTGTGTTACCTATTAATCTTTAGCCTTGCTTGATGACTAGTCAGAATTTCATGGGATCCTGTCATGGTCACCTTCGAAGCTTCACATATGTTCAGAGCAATATAGTCTTGATGTAGTGGACGTAGAAAGACAGTAAAAGAAAGACACAGATCTAAGCAGATCTGCCTGGTGGATGCAGAGGAGAGCCAGAAGAATGATCAGAGTGCTGGAATACATCTCCTATAAGGACAGGCTGAGGGAGTTGGGCCGTTCAGTCTGGAGAAGAAAAAGTTCAAAGACCTTACAGCAGTAAGGAGTTTATAAGAAAGATGAGGACAAATTTATTAGTAGGAAATGTAGCAATAGAACAAGGGGTAGTGGTTTAAAACTAAAAGAGTGTAGATTTAGAATCAGGGAAAAAACCTTCACTGTGAGGGTGGTGAGGCTTTGGAACAGGTTGTCCAGAGAAGCTGTAGATGCCTCATCCCTGGAAGTGTTCAAGGCTAGGCTAGATAGAGTTCTGGGCAACTTGGTCTAGTGAAAAGTGTTCCTGTCCATAGCAGAGGGGTTGAAATGAGATGATCTTTAAGGTCCCTTCCAACTCAAACCAATCTATGATTCTGTGAGACTGAGACTAGATATAAGGTAGAAATATTTCATTATGAGGGTTTTGAAACACTGGCACAGATTGCTCAGAGGTGTGGTCAATGTCCCATCCCTGGAAATGTTCAAGCCCAGGTTGGATAGGGCTCTGAACAACCTGATAGTGTTGAAGATGTCCTTGCTCACTGCAGGGGGGTTGGACTAGAAGATCTTTAAGAGTGCCTTCCAAGCCAAACCATTCCACGAAAAGCACAAAGAGGGGTGAGAAAGCTGTAAATGTAATGTACTAATATCTATAGATATTACACCCTGAGCGTTGCTAGAGTTGATAGTATGGAGCAATTTCCTTTTTCATGCATGAATGTTTTACAAAGTGCTCATTTTATGGCTCCTACTTCACTGAGTTCCTTGCTCCTTGAAGGCAACATCTGAAAAGAAGGCACTCCCACAGCCTGTGAATCAAAGAGGGCAGCTTCTTTTAAGAAGGACCAAGCCAAATCTCTAGAAAGTGAATGGGAATTTCTTTGCTTCAAAGAAAGACAGTTTTAGTGGTTAAAAAAACCCCCACTAGCAACCTGTGAAGAGGTAACACCTCTGGAAATGTCTCCCATAGTAAACTCCTGGAGAAGCTCTCAGCCCGTGGCTTGTACAGGAGCATTCTGTGCTGGGTTAGGAGCTGGTTGAATGGCTGAGCCCAGAGGGTGGCGGTGAATGATGCCACAGCCAGTTGGCAGCTGGTCACTAGTGGTGTCCCCCAGGGAGCAGTGTTGGGCCCAGTCCTGTTTAGAATTTTTATTGATGATATGGTTGAGGGAATTGAGCTCACCATTCACAGGTTTGTGGATGATACCAAGCTGGCAGCAAGAGTTGATCTGTTAGAAGGTAGGGGGGCCCTTCAGAGGGACCTTGACAGATTGGAGAGATGGGTTAGTTCTAATAAGATGAGATTTAACAAGTCCAAGTGCCGGGTTCTTCACTTTGGTCATAATAACCCCATGCAGAGGTATAGGTTGGGGACTGAGTGGCTGGAAAGTGGTCAAGTGGAGAGGGACTTGGGAGTGCTGATTGGCAGGAGACTGAACGTGTGCCCAGGTGGCCAAGAAGGCCAATGGTATCTTGGCCTGTATCAGGAATAGTGTTGCCAGTACGACTTGGGAAGATATTCTTCCTTTGTACTTGGCACTGGTTAGGCCCCACCTTGAGTACTGTGTCCAGTTCTGGGCCCCTCAGTTTAAGAAAGATGTCGAGTTGCTGGAATGTGTCCAGAGAAGGGCAACGAGGATGGTGAAGGGGCTGGAGCACAAGCCCTGTGAGGAACGGCTGAGGGAGCTGGGGTTTAGCCTGGAGAAGAGAAGTCTCAAGGGAGACCTTATTGCTCTCTACAACTACCTTAAAGTAGGTTGTAGCCAGGTGAGGGCAGTCTTAAGCTGCATCAAGGGAGGTTTAGACTGGATATAAGGAAGAACTTTTTTACAGAGGGAGTGATTTCCCACTGGAATGGGCTTCCCAGGGAGGTGGTGGAGTCACTGTCCCTGAATGTGTTTAAGAAGAGATTGGATGATGTACTTAGTGACATGATTTAGATATTTAGGTATTGGTGATAGGTTAGGTAATATGTAACAGGTTGGACTTGATGATCTCTATGGTCTTTTCCAACCTTTTTAATTCTGTGATTCTGTGAAATCCCTTATTTTTTGAACACGGCATCTCACAGGAACATGCAAGACAGGATGTGTGTTTGCTTGCTTTACTTATTTCTGCCTCACAAGGATCTATCTTGGGGCCCTCATACAGCACTGAGCAATTAATCTCGAATGTGGCAGGCAGGTCATGTGAACATCTGAGATGCTTGGTGAGAAGGCCAGCCTCTGCAGACATGGATGGACGAGGTCAGGTTTCAGTGCTTATGTCAAGGCAATTGCACTGCAACTCTGCTGCATTGTCTGCTGGGCCAAGGTGTAAAACTCAGCCCTGCATTTCATTTCAGTGGATTTCCAACATGTCCTTGAAAGCAGATGCATGTCCACACGTATTGTGGAATTACAGCCCCAGCCCCTGTCATCCTGTCTTACAAAGGTAACTGCAAGGACCGAGCAGCTGGAATTCCCTGCATGGAGACTGTGCTGTGATGCCTTCTGGCAAACAAAAAAACAAGATAAAAACAAGCCTTTATGTTTAGTTGTCTGCTATCTGCTGTCATTAATCCACTTCAGATAATTTGGCAGCAGCAATCAGAATGAATTAATTTGAGATTTGCAGGCTATTGAATTTCCTCAGGCAGCTTTCAGTTGAGTTTGTGGGCTTTGGGGATGAGCTGCTATTTAAAGCAGCAGTGTATGAACTTTCCTGATGGCTTGCACTCTGTCTGTCTAACTGAGCTGGAGGAAGAAGTGATGTATGTGGGTGCTATTCAGTACTCTGCTTTGGCTCCACCATACCTGGTGGAATTGATCTTGTTGAGTTTCTAGGGTGTGGGCTTTCAAATTTTCCTGTATGCTGGGCTTTGCTGTATGGCAGCTAATGTGCTAGAAACCTGTACAATTTTATTCTCTCCAGGAAGGGGCCATCACTGCTTGATAGCCACTTCTTTAGAGCTAAAGCAGCTGTTTCCCCCTGTTTGCTTCTTGACATAGTCAATTCTATCTGCTGCTTCCACTTGTAGAGTTCATCCTCTGCCCCAGGGGGAAAAAGTCTTTGGTACTGAGATTAAAGCAGCTAAATAGAAAGAATGAGCTATGAAAATGGTACAAAGGAATTTGGGGAATGGTGCAGGGACATGGTGAACTGCTATGTGAGGGGAGCTGTCCCCAGTGCTGTTCAGAGCTGGAGCATGAGCCTGTGGCCAGGGACCCAGATGCACTATGAAGGGCTGTCCTCTTCTTGTCCCAGCCCAGCACCAGCATGAGGGCAGGAGTGTCACAGCCAGCAGCATAACTTGAAGAGGATGTGCCATGTTTCCTTGCCTGCCTGAGCACTTAAGCATATGGTTCATACCTTTCGTACCTGGATGTCCGATGTCCGTACCTTTTTTTAACAGATTCTTTGACTTGGCTGGACACTCCAGTGGGGGCAACTGGAGTCACAGGAGGCTCTGAAAAGAGCCTGGAGTCTGGAAACTACGTGCTGAAGGTGCTTAAAATATTACATAGAGGCTGAGATCTGCAGCCTGACTTTCAGATGGGCAGAGAATATGGCATTTCCCGAAGACTTTAATAGAAACCACTTGGAAACAAAATAACAAAACTATCCAATAGATTTGTACACCTGACATCAAGTTTTTACCTTCTTGTTATGTCCAGGTCCAGTTTTTCCCGCTTTCCATCACGAAGTAGCTTTCGCTTTTCTTTACAGTGAGAATTTAAAGGGGGAACTAGAATGAAAAATAGGGTAGGTGCATTGGGTCTTCTGATCTTGACCTTCTCTGGGATGCTACAACATGAGGTCTGTGAGATTCTATGGAAAAAGATGTTTGACCACAAAAGGCTCAAACTTGCACTGGCAGGAGCCTGACAATTGAACTTAAGTTCAGAAGGTATAGCTCTACTTCCTCCAGCAGCTGCTGTAGCAAGCCTTATACTAACTCCTGCAAAGAGTTATTCTTTGACCTTACCTGTAAGATGTGGTTTAGAAACATGAATATATTTTTTAAATGTTTATATAAAAATCACTGCTCATTCTATACCTTTCCATTTTCAAACAAGGAATTTTTAACTGGGCAGAACAATAGATCTGTGACAAATAAGATAATAGCTAAAAGTGTCCTGATGACTGATTTTGCATTTGCAAGTTACTACAGAAAACTTTTCAATCCAGAAATATTTTAGCTGGCACTTGTTTAAATTGGATCCTCTTAAAATAGCATGAGTAATTTTAGAAGCCTTTTCTCCCTTGAGCTTCTTAGTACCTATTAGGAAATATTAAGTGTGCATTCACTATGATAAAAGAATAATGGAGTACTGATAGCAACCAGTTCTGTGTGGGATGGTTAAAGAATTAACATATTTTGAAGTGATTATTTCAAAAATAAGGTATCTAGAGTTGGAATTGATCCTAATGTGACTTCTGTGGTTGAAAGATATAGAGAGTAGGAAATGTAGAGAGCAGGTAGCATGTATGTGCTATTTCTCCCCCAGAAACCAGACATACTTGACAAAAAGTTTGGTATAAGCCACAGCATGACAAAATTTTTTTTTTTACTTGTCCTGCTGCTCGGAGCCATCAGTTTAGGCATAACTCTGTGACTGCTCAGTCCTGGAGGACAGAAGTTTCTGTCCACTTCTTGAACTGCTGTAGCTCTTTCTAAGCACACTTCATTACAGAAGTTGCTGCTACTTAGCCAAGGGATTCAATGCAAAGACACATCACATCCACATATGTCACACACGCACACATCTCACACACGTACACGTACACACACACACACACACACACACACTTCATAGCGATGCATGGCTCTTCATCCAAAACCCAAACCAAAATATGTCCAGTTAGCCTTTATTCTAAAAAATAATCCCTAGTCTACTGAATTAATTTCTCTTCCATATGCAATGAGCTGACAGATATGTTGTTAAAAATCAAGGCTAGTGTCTGCAATTCAAGTTTTCTCCTAACACAAAATTGCTTCAGCCTTCAAGCTCCTTTGTGTTGTGTTCAGTGCCCTGCAACAGTGCCTCCGTGTTTATCAAAGGAAGTGTGAGGTTTTTTGATAGTCTTGAATAATAGTAGAGCTAAACAGCTTCTGGTGAGTATTAAAATCCGTCTCCAGTTTGAAAAGTTCATACAGAAGACACTTGTTAAAAACAAGAGCCTTGTAAAGGCACTAAAAATCAATCCAAACTAAATTGAAACCCATTAGGCTCATGCCTTACCTGGCCTACATTAAATAGATCTTGACAGGGTGTTTGAATATACATCTGTGGAAATTGTAATCAAAATATCTTCTAAATGAAAAGACATAAACATTTTGTCTAAAAAATATTTCTCAGTGCCAATAATGCCCCAATGCCTCAGAGCTTTTTGGGCTTACACTAATGCTAAGCAAAATCTTTAAATTTGTAGAATATAGGTGCCCTGGAGAAAACACATAATGAGGAAGAAAAGCTCTGTTTATGATCATGGAGTATTCCTTTTTTTTTAATGCTCCCCAGTGACAGGCCAGAGAACTTGGATCAGATTTCCAAGTAGAGCTTCACTTTCACAACACATGAAGGCACCCTCCTGTTTCTTTGGGCAGGATGTGACTGTGGGGCAGAGCTGGGACAGACGCTTTCTGCATTAAACTCTCTCTCAAACAGCTGGAAATACCTTCATGCTTTTTATCCAGCAGCTGGGCACAGAGAAGGAATCTACCTGCTTTTCCTCACACTCTGCAAGGAGCCACTCTGAACTTTACAGTAGTGATTGTGGCACTGCTGTAGCTGGATGCTGGATAAAGGAATGACACAGATTTGGAGACTATCAACTTGCAACCTTGGTAAAATCCTGGTTGTCCCAGGTGCTCAGGGCATGTGCATTGCCCATGATGCAGGAAGATAAAATGAGGTGGGTGATGCGGGATACCATTTCCTTCTGAGTACATCAGCACTCACATAACGATGTGAAATTGCTGGGCTGTTATTGCTCAGGGAATGGCTGCAACCTGGCACAGCAGATACGTCAAGGGGACAGGAGCATGGATCCCACAGTGCTCCTCTTCTGTGGTGGTGAGGGCATGGCCATGAAAACACTGCTCCTTCTCCTTGCTATTGTTTTTTTTTACACAAGGGGCAGAGCTGGGTCTTGAAGTCCTACCACACCTGGCGCAAATTGTCTCATCCAGGAGGTTCTTCTGTCAGGTATGGCATACTTCAGCCAATTATGATGTGGGTGTGCTGGTAATATCCAAGAGCCTCTCTCAGACTGACAGCTAATGGGACAAAATTTGCTTATATGGCCTGGGATGTCTGCCAACACATCACTCATTGCTGATAAGTCTGTTCACTTCAAGGAGCCAGATAACTGTGGGATGTGGTTCTGGATTGGATAGAGGCATCAGGGAGGCATAAAAGAAATTAAAATACAAAGGTTGTAATAAACACCTTTGCAAAAGGAAATTGCAGAAGGAAATAATTACTGAGATAGGTCACTACTCTATGAAAGAACAGAGAACCTATTTGTGCTGGGCGCAGACAAACCACTTGGACAAACAATGAATTCTTGTCAATGAATAAGGCAGCTCATATTCAGCATGACAGAGCCTTTGCTGGATATTTGCATGGAGGAGTATCCTAGGGCAAGGCTGGGATATAAACTGCAGCAGTGGGGTTGAAGTGGAGCAACAGTGTCATCTCTGTGCTTGCTACTGGGGTGACTGCAGCAGAAATGCTGTGACCAGCCCGAAGCCTGCGGCTCAGAAACATGCTGCTAATTTGGAGGAGGCTCTGAGAAAAGGAATGAAAACAACTAGGAAACCACAAAACTTGCCTTTGCAATGAAAGAGTTGGGAGTTCAATTTATTTGACTTACCACCCAGGAGGTCAGGGGCTGACTTGGTCCAAATCAATAACTACCTGCCAGGAACAGGGATGTGATGACAGAGGGCTCTTCAGTAAAGCATGGTAGAAGAATAACAAGGCCCAGTTGCTACAGGTTAAAACAAACCAAATTCAAAGCAGAAGTGAAGGGTAATTTTACAAGCTGGGTTAATTGTGGGTTGTGGTGGGGTCTCAGTCTAGCTCCAGGGGTTGCCGTTGAAGATTTACACTCCTGCCAGATGGAATGGGGAATTAGCAGAGGAGGAACCCCTAACTTGCAGGTTGCCTGGAGAAGACTGGCAGGCAGGATAGTGAGGGCTTGCTTTGGCCTGAAGGATCATGCAGCACTGTGGATGGTCCCACCGGGCTCAGTCTTCTTTCCTACAATGACTTACATGTGTTGCATTCTCCAAAGTGTAGTCACACAGTGGCAAAGCCTTGTACCCCTGGCTCATCTCAGGGTTTGCTCTACTGCTCTCTGGGAGTGTGGAGCAGGCTGGACCACTGGCAACCTCCATGGTACTGGTGCTGCAGGAAGCATGGCATGTTGAGGCGAAGGTGCTGCTTCTCTCAACAGTCCTCAGGGGACCCAGTTTCTTGAACACCAGATAAGGGACTATCTGCAGAATCATGAAATATGCTGAGTTGAAAGGGACCCACAGGGAGCACTGAGTCCAACACTTAGCTCTGCACAGGATCATCCCCATGTGCTTGACAGTATCATCCAAACACTGCATGAACTCTGTCAGACTTGGTGCTGTGGCCACTTCCCTGGGGAGCCTGTTCCAATGCCCAACCAAACTCTGGGTGAAGAATACATTTTTAGATGCCTTTTTTTAATATCCAACCTAAACACAGCTTCAGGCCATTCCCTTGTGTCATGTCACTGGTCACCACAGAGAAGAAATCAGTGCCTGTCCCTCCTCCTCCTTTCACAAGGAAGTTGTAACTGCAGTAAGGTCTCCCCTCAGTCTCCTCTTCTCCAAGCTGAACAGACCAAATGACCTCAGCTGCTCCTCACACTGCTTCCCCTCAAGGCCCTTCACCATCTTTGTTGCCCTCCTTTGGACACTCTAAAAGCTTAATATTTTGCTTATATTGTGGTGCCCAAAACCGCTGCAATATTCAAGGACAGTGCTGGCCCTCCTGGCTGCGAGGTTGCTGCTGACTTAGATTCAACTTTTTGTCATCTAGGACCCCCAGGTCCCTTTCTGTGGCACTTCTCTCCAGCATCTCATTCTCCAGTCTATACGTACATCCAGGGTTGTCCCATCTCAGGTGCAGAATCTGGCACTTTCCCTCGTTGAACTTCCTGTGGTTGGTGATTGCCCATCTCTCTGATTTATTAAGGTCTCTCTGCAGGGCGTCTCTGTCTTCAAGAGAGTCAACAGGTCCTCCTAATACCTCCCATGGATTTTGAATAACTGTGAGACTGGATGTGGGCAATTTACTCAGGTTGCTGCACTGCCCTCTGATTTGTAGATGTTTCTCTGCAGGGCCTCTCTGCCTTTGATGGAGTCAACAGCTCCTCCCATTTTTGGGTCATCTGCAAACTTGCTTAGTATCCCTTTCAATCCTGTCTCCAAGTAATGAAGATGTTGAAACAGAGATCTTGCACCATATCCCCTCACTTATCTCAGCATTACCTTTTGCTCCCATAATTCCCTTCAGGCTCCATTGCTCCAAGTGCGAGGAAATTCTGTCCTGCTTTGGCTTATATTGGTGAGAATACAAGGAGAAATGGAGGGGAAAGGGCTCCCCTTTCCTCTTTGTTACTCCAGGGATGGAGAGGCCGTGCCAGAAGTACTTTCTTAGCCTAGGCAAGGAAGATCATGGATGGAGGAAGAATGGAAGAGACACATGGGATTATGGGCACAAAGCCAAAGCCCGGCTTTGGTAGCATGTATGTTTGAGCTGTCCATGTTGTCACCACTCTAGGTGGCCTGAAGAAAAGAAAGTGCATCTTAGGCTAACTAAGACTTGTGTCTCTCCTGCTTGTGACTAGCTCATAAACATTTCATGGCAGAAAACTCTCCTGCTGTCTAGATTCTAGGCTCTGTTTTGTGTCCCTGAAACAGTATAATCTCTGAGGGTGAAAATCTATAAGATGATCACAGGGAGCTGTCCTAGGCACAAGGAACCCAAGAGTGCCTGTCTATCTGTCTGGAGAGGATAATGGAAAAATTAACCTTTCAGCTGCACATGTTTCCTCCAAGAGGGAGTTAGACTGAATGAAATAATGGCTACCACTCTTGGACCAGAGTCTGGAAGTGAAACAGACAGAGCCTGGACTTGAGCACTTGGTGTGGCTTTCTCTCTATGGCTGCACTGAAGTATTGCTTCAATTACTATTCCTATGACTGGCCATTTTAATATTTTATAAGGCCTTGCACAGAAGCTCAGAAGGGGTTTCCTTGCTAGCTGGATGACCAAATTTTCACTCTTAGGTCAAGGGTTAACTCTAGTCATCAGACAGCTATGGAAGTAGCTCTGAAGTAGCTATGAAAGTAGTAGATACTGAGACACTGAATGACTTTTTGAACGAAAAGGGAAAGCAAAGAGATTTTCTGTGAGGTGCTCTGCTCCACTAGGCAGTAAAACACTGTATTTGTTAATACCAACCTACTTCCTCCTGTGAAAGAATTTTCTGCTCTTGGTGAAATACACACTGTACCACTGAAGTACTGTAAAGAGGAGTATTTTTGTTTGCCAGGAAAAAAAATTTAAATGCTTTTTGGTTTCAAACTTTTCTCTCATGGATGGAGGTCAGAAGACTACTGCTTGCATGATACAAATCACTTTTATTCCCCAACTTTTTCCCTCTTTCAACACATTCCTCAGAGAAAATAGAAAGAAGAGAGTATTTATTACTGTAATGTTCTTCTAACCAGAGGTCTAACACTGGCTATCCCACTGTCATAAACATTACTGTCTAGAACCTGCAGACGCAGGTGATTCTGCTCTGCATGTTCATCTCCAGTGGCTCAAGACCAGTGTATGCCAAATTTGTGTTTTGGAGGAAAATGTGTTCTCCGTTGTCCAGGTTTCACTGAACATTTGGTCTGTGGGGAGACTGGCTGCATCTCCTGTGATTTTCTTTGTCTTTCTTTACTCCTGGTGTTTACTCCTGGTGTTTGCTGCAGTGTCACCTGTCTTTCCCAACACCCTGCTCATGTCTCTACTTCTTCACCAGGCAGGGAGGAGGCAGGAAATGCTAGGACACAGCAGATCTCAGGGGTTCCTTTTATTTATTCCAGAGGCCTCTCTAGAGTTTGCAGTCTAAATGGCTTTGGACTGGATAAAGGCAAATCCTTCCCTGACAAACTCTCTGAAGACTGCATGTATGCTCAGGGCTTGAATCAGCAGAAAAAATTTTAGTGGCCCCTTTTGCTTTGAACAAGACAAGGAAAGTCAGGCCAGCAGTGACAGAAAGAAAAACCAGGGAGTAAGTACCTGAGCAGGAGAGGGAGAAAGGAAAGAGAGACAGGATTGCTATTTTGATGTCCTCCATAAAAAATTCTGTAACAAAAGCTAAGTACTTGCTTTCTTGTATAAAGAAAAACTGATTTTATAATGAGTGAGTAGGAGATTTCAGTTCTGAAAAGTAGGTTGTCGTAGAGCTTGTAGAACTGTTATGCTTCCAGCATTTCCACCTATGCTGTTGTTATGATCTGGTTATTAAAATTATTAGAAATGCCTCTGCCCGAATTAAGAGACCACATGCTAGAGTCAATAGGATGTGTTTTATTTAACAGCAAGTGTGAGGTCAAGGGAGAAAGAAATAGGGAAAAGGAAGGGAAGGGGGCGAGAATGACAGAGAGAGTGTACTAGTTTGAAATCAAACCAGTGGGAGATCACAAGTCAGAATTATAATTTAATAGAAAAAAAGTTAAAAGAAATAAATAAATGCAGTAGCACAAGAACACTGACAAAGTCAGATACACCCTGACACTCTATGGTAATAGCAGTCCAAGCAAAGCAGTTCTGTTGAAGCAGTGATCCTGTAGAAAGAAAAGGGTGAGAAACTCCAACGGTAGCTCTTGTCCTCTGGGAGTCCAGTAGGTAAGCGCTGGTGTGGTGTTCAGAGTCTCAGCTTATATCCAGGATGGAATTGTTGGCTCCTCCCTCTGGGCGAAGCATCTCACAATGGGATGGTGAGTCGTGTCATAAGGCCTGATGGACCCATTAACAGCAGATAGTCCAGGAGGGAGTTATCTCTGAGTCATGGGGCGAGGCATTGATGGCCCATTAACAGAAGATAGTACAGAGGGAGGAGGCGAGGAACAGTGCTTCAACAGCTCACGGAGATGGTAATAGAATATACTTCAACCTAGGACAGAGAGACATTAAATAAAAAAAGTATCACCATTATGTGCAATCTGGCAGTGTCCTATGGGATCCTGTTCTTCAACTTCTTAGGGGTAAGGGTTCCCCAAAAACAGAGTCCAATGGATATGTCCAGGACATGCCAGGCATGACCCCTGTGGGGGTGTGGGGATAAGCTTTGAAGTCTCTTGCGACAGGCTCTGGATTTGTTGACTCACGTGGATCACGTGCGGTCCTTTGGTGGTGGAAGACGTCATGAAAGACTCTGGGAGGGGTGCTCTGGACAGTTTTTAATGATTTATGACCCCTTCTTATATGCCTCTCATGTGAATGTCCCNATGTCCAGGACATGCCAGGCATGACCCCTGTGGGGGTGTGGGGATAAGCTTTGAAGTCTCTTGCGACAGGCTCTGGATTTGTTGACTCACGTGGATCACGTGCGGTCCTTTGGTGGTGGAAGACGTCATGAAAGACTCTGGGAGGGGTGCTCTGGACAGTTTTTAATGATTTATGACCCCTTCTTATATGCCTCTCATGTGAATGTCCCATGTGTACATGGCTTTCCCAGAGATGGCGAGTTTACTCTGTAAAAATTTCATCATCACACTCCCAAAACCATTCTCCTCCACCACCCAATGATCCTTGTTTACTTCTCCTCATACCTGAAGTGGTTAGACAATAGTCTTATCTCAGGTTTCCCCTTCACAATCCAAATTCCAGTCAGGAAGCATAATGGGGAGGGGGAGTGCTTCACAGACAGGCAGTTGTTTCCTTGCAGCTAGAAAAAAAAAGCTTTCTATGACTTTGAGAATGTTTAAGACATCAACAACACGTCAGTTCATCACAACATCTTTCCTGAAAATGATGTTTGGCTGAAATCTGTTGTCTTTGGATGTTTGCCTGTAATTCCAGATGTTGAACAGCCTGGTCATAGTTGTTATATAGAAATTTAGACTCCATGAAATGCAGATGAACTGGTATGTCCTACACTTTGAAACTGATGTTTTGAACTTTTTGGATACAATGTAGAGAAAGTCACTCAAAATGCCAGAGGATCACTGTACAGCCTTGTCTGTGATGGGACATTTTCTGTGCAGTAAGATGGACATACAGTCATCAAATGGCCTGGGCTGGAAGGGACCTTAAACTTCTAGTTCCAAATCCTCCACCATGGGCAGGGACACATTTCACTAGACCAGGGTGGTCAGAGACCCAGCCAACCAGGCCTTGAACACCTCCAGGGATGGGGCATCCACATCAGAGCAACCTGTGCCAGTTCCTCACCACCCTCAAATTAGAATTTCTTTCTAATATCTAATCTAAATTTCTCCTCTTTTAGTTTTAAGCCATTCACCCTTGTCCTATGTGCACATCCTTGTAAAAAGTCTCTCTCCATGCATGAGCATGATTTTTATTCTGGAAAACTTGCATTAGCACATCACCTCAAGCATCTTTTTCCAGTCACGGTTGTCTTTGCTGACCTTTGGGAATTGACCTTGCAAAATGTTTCTGATTTGCTGTGAGCTGGAGAGAGAGTAAATTTTAATTACTCCATGAAACCAACGGGTTGGACACCCTCTTCTTGCAACTCTGAAGCCCTGTACCTTCTGTTATTAGATCCACTGTAGCAGAAAATAAAATGTAAAACTGAGTGTAGACTTTTTTTAGACACAGTTGTAGCAGAATTAAGAAGGGAAATATCTTTGACTTACTGGGGGAAGTAATTTAGGAAGATATTGGAATGGTTAATTAAAGAAAATTATCTCCATCTAATATTTGAAGGCTAATTTAAATGCTCCAGTCTTTTTCAAGTAAGGAAAAATTTATTTTAATATCTTAGATTATTATCAGGAATGTAAGTTTAATGGTAGCAACAAATTTTCATAAATTTTCCACCAAGAAATATTATTAAAGTGGCACCCAAATATTATGACAGGGATGTAAATATAATAGTGGGCCTCTGTTTTTCTTTTTCTTATTATTTTATTCTTGCAGAGTGGGAAATCAGAGGCAGAGAAAACACAGGGAAAGAGACTTATGAAGATTTTCAAATTTTCATGTACACCATAAGGGCTAGAAACTTTGAGATCAAAAGCCATATCTGTATGATTCCTGAATTTTAAACTATCAAAAGAAACACTTAAGCTTTTGACAAAATCTCAGGATTCATGGGGGTGCAGTAAAAATGTTTCTTTTACACAGTTAGTATCATATTGCAAGTTCCCAAAACAAGTTGTTCCGTTTAAGCTAAGGAAAAAAGTCTCAGGTTGACTAAATGTTCTAATTTAATCCTCACTCAGTCTTCCAAAAGTTAAAGCAAGAGCTTGGGAGTGATGTTTGACAACTTCCCCAAAGTGGAATTCTGGCTTTCACCTGCCAAAGACCTGAGATTTTGCAGGTTGTCCTGTCTGTAAGGTGGTATGTACAATCAGCTTGCAACTGCAGAGCATCTGCAAAAACCAAAGTGAAAAATCCTCTTGTCCCATTACCACTATGTTCCAGTTCCCTCTGCCTTGGCTGGGGTTGTCTATTGTTTCATCTTTATTTCTTTTGCTCTCTAATGCAGTAGTTCTCTGCTTCTAGATGAAGAGACTTCTCTCCCCAAACACCTGGTACCTGGCTCCTTGTTAAACCTCAGGTTGTTCAAGACAAGCCTTGGTTACATTTTACTGATTTTCCAGTTAGAAGAGGACATTACTCTCAGTCTGAATGGTTTTCTCTGCTGTCCCACCTGATGCAAATGAGGCAGTGTATTAGAAAAACAATGATAAAATAGGGCCTGGAGACAGACTGTGAGTGCCTCTATCAATGTGAGATATCACTGTGGTGTGCCACACCAGAATTTGTTACTGTTGGCACTGTACTTTTTCTACAACAGCACAATGCATTATGACACCAAATCAGTTCTTACTGTCATTTATCTTCATTCTCACAAGAACTAAAAGCAAGACAGACTCTCTCAGAAAACTCCTTTCCTTCCACAATCAGTAAAAACCTATTACATAGTTACAAGGTGGAGAATTTGTATGGGAGACTCCAGAAATTTGCCTTAAGGAGTCAGGAACATACAGACCACACAGGAGTAGTGTTTTATTTTATTCTGAGAAATGGTAACCTATTAAGCTACTTTAGGATGCAGATCTACTTTTACATTTTCAGGAGGGATGAATGCCATTTAGTCACTGGGTAGAGAACACATCTCATGACAGTATCTGCAATTACCTAATAAGAAGCTGTAGGTTGTTTTTTTTCCCATTGGAAGGTACATTTTCAATGTAGTTATGTATCTTCTACACTTGGGATGTTTTGATTCAGCTAGTGTAAATTCTGCTTTTCACAGCAATTTTTGCAAAGAGGTGGGACAGAATCTCTTATGCTCATCTAGAACAAATATGCTGTGATTTATATTTTTGGTAGAAAAATTCCATTATACCAATGTTATTAAAATAAACTTTTTTGTTTTGTATAGTTCTGACAATATTGAAAAACATCAGAAAAGTGAATTAATTTCCATGAAAGTGGTCAGTACTTTACTTCTCATACAGCCATGATGGCAGCTTTTGGACCAGAGTACTGATTCCTAATATTCTCTATACCTATAAATTTTACTGTATGTACTCTAATGACAGCGAAATTCCAGGATGACTCCTTTGTGGCAAAGCTGGTGTGAAGGGCATGTATTGTTCTGATGACTTAATTCTTAAACGTCCATTAGCATTTAGCCCACAGTTTTTGTAAACAGAACCACAACTTTATGGTAGTCACTTTAAATTATGAAAAGAAGTTGTAAGAAAGCAATCAAAACATTTACTCCTATGCTTTCAGGCATAGATCATCCTTCAGCCTTGTTGGAGGCTAGAAAGAAACTGCCTACATGCAGCTTACTTGGTAATAACCCAGTGCCCAAGACTTTCTTGTCTTTCCATGGAGCACTGGATTCTGGCCAAAGGATTTTAGCTGGATACACCACTGGACTTTTCTAGTACCACAGACATTGCATTTCTGCATACACCACTGGAGTTTTCTAGTACCACAGACACTGCATTTACTGGTGCAATTAAAGATTTTTGAAAGGGATGATGTAATAGCGCATGAAAAAACCCATGGGATACATGTAGGGCCAGAGTCTGATCTCATTTGGATTAATTTTAAAGCAGAGCAAATCCAGGAATTTTAGCAAAATTAGTTCATGTTCAGCTACTGTAAACCAAGGCTCAGTTTGGTCCAAGCTGCCACATACCTCAGTCTATTCCTCTCCAACGCTAGCCTGATGCTGTTGTGCTGGTCACAGGAGAGCAGATATTGTGTGCGGGATCATGCTTTTGACATCTTATGTGCTCTGTGGCTTTGGAAAGATTGGTAGCCACCAGCCATCACCATCACAGGGCATGGTAGCAATGAGGTTGTACTCAAAGTGATGGTTTCATATACCCTCTGTTTACATGTGTGATGCCCTAACTATGCCAGTACAAATTCTGTTGGTAAAGGGAACTTGTAGGGGTAGGATGCGGTTTTGAAAGCAGAGGAAGACAAAGTGGCATGGTACAGAAGAGGTGGGGAGGCTGGGTATGAAAGGTAGGGGCAGAGAGAATCAGGTCAGACCTGGGGAAAGAAAGAGGCAGACAGTTGTTAAAGTGTCTTGGATCAGTGTGGAGACCTTTCATTGAACAGGCCAAAGGGAAAAAGGGAAATCTCTTCTATTTTTAGCCAAGAAGCTGAATTACTCCTCTTCCCTGCCCACAGGAGTCAAGCAGTAATGGAAAACACCCTCTGAGCAGCCACTGAGCAGGAGTAGATCTGTGCTTTGTTGCTGGTATGGCTAATCTCCAAGTGTTTCATGATGGCATGTGCTACCTCAAAGACCTCCCCTGAGCTGGAATTCAGGAGATCAAAAATGCCAAGAGATTTGACCATGGATGGGCACCTGCAGGGCACCTGTCCTGGGGGCTGGGTGAACAAGAGTGGTGCTCTTCACTCAAGTGTTGGGAGACTACAGCTCCACCTGAGCATCCTGTGACCCATCCCACAGGCGAGCTCCCCCTCAGCTTTGTGCAGAACAGTCCCTGTGCCTGTGAGCTTGCATGGCACACCATTTTGGGTATATTTGGTAAATCCTCAACTACCTAGAGAGATTATATACCTGAGTTACCATCAAGCACCTTGTTCTTTACAGAGGACAATTCAGTGCAGCTAAATTAGGTTCCTGCCTTGCTTTGTGCTTTGAATGAGCCTTTATCTCTATCTAATGACTGCAGAATGGACTGCTTCCAACTCACATGCTTAAGCTAGGTGATGCTGT
This sequence comes from Serilophus lunatus, assembly GCA_013399895.1. NCBI lineage: Eukaryota > Metazoa > Chordata > Aves > Passeriformes > Eurylaimidae > Serilophus > Serilophus lunatus. The sequence goes on from VXBA01000306.1 coordinate 52,479, forward strand.
ATATATACTACTGATTATTCCTGGCCCTGTGAGAAGTACACAGCCAAACAAATAGGACGGGAGATGACGTGTAAGGCTGAGGGTGATAAAGGAAGAGAGAGATGATCAGGACAGTCTTGACATGAATGGTACTCATTCTTTCTCTGCAACAAATTAGTGTTTTATTCTCAGGAGCCATTTTCATCAGTGTTGGTCAATGGGGAAGTATAATAAGTCAGTTCATTGTAGAGAACGTTTTTTAAATTAACTTTTTTTGTTGTTTTTTAACTTCTTTTTTCTTCCATCCCAACCCTGAAGCTGGTGTTTGAGGAAGAAATGGATGAAGTGACATAACATTTTTAGCCTTCAAGGGTCTGTGAAAAGAAGAGGAGGTGAAATGTAGCAGGTAATTCACCACTGCCAGAGTCATCTCTTTTGTGCAGAATATAGTCATCATGTTTAGTTTTTGGTTTTGCTTTTTTTTGAGTTATTATCCACAAAGGGTGGGTGCAAGGAGGCCACAAAGGATGGAATTGTTGAGTCTCTTCATTAAAATAATCCTTTGCAGTTCAGCTAGTGGCCTGTGAAAAGCCAGGCTTTGTGATTTGCCAAATGAAGGTGACAGCATGGCTTATTGCACTGTTGCTGATAGCACCCTAAGAAGAGGCAGAGCTGATTCGTTCCCTACAGATTAAGATTGGTGTGGATGTGGTGGCCACAGCCTAAAGGGACAGAATCTAATTAGAAAGAGCCCCATGAGCATTACAGGGCATCCGTGGTGACAAAATAAGCCATCTTTTCTTGCTGTATCTGATGTCCTTGCTTAGTTTACACTTATAGGTATGTATGGTTTCATGAGAGCAAGTGCTCTGGACAGAGGCTGACTAGAGGGAAGAAGGGTGAGGAGGTGCTGAGTTACAGGCAGCAGCAGCAATCCTCAGGGCATGTTTTTTACCTCCCACTTTGTGAAAATGAGAAGCTCTGGCAAACATTACTTTTAAGTCTCTGTTGTGAAATTGGTTTAGGCACTTTAAAGATATCACATGCTATTATCTTCAGGTCATTAGTTTGTCTAAGTATCTCAGATCTGCGTGCTGAGGAATTGGAGATAGAAGGAGAACTCAGTGCTAGTTTCTTTCTGACATGTAGGACACAGCAATTTGTATGAGGTGTCTGGCTAACTGTGTCTCATTTTCTCTGGGATGACAGGCTTTGAGGGTAAGCAGTAATAATAAGCAGTATGCTTCCTAATGAAAAGCTGGAAACATGCTTATCTGACTTAAAGAAAGGGCTATACGTGGTCCCAGGAAGAATGTCTATAACTACCTGAAAGGGGGTTGTAGTCAGGTGGGGGTCGGTCTCTTCTCTCAGGCTCCCAGTGACAGGACAAGAGGACGGAGTCTTAGGCTGCGTCAGGGGAAGTTCAGGTTGGATATCAGGAGAAACTTTTTCACAAGGAGAGTGATTTCCCACTGGAATGGGCTTCCCAGGGAGGTGGTGGAGTCACTGTCCCTGAATGTGTTTAAGGATAGGTTGGATGATGAACTTAGTGGTGTGGTTTAGATGGTTTAGATGTTAGACTGGTGTTGGACAGGTTGTTAAGCTAGGCAAAGGTTGGACTTGATGATCTCTATGGTCTTTTCCAACCTTGTTAATTCTGTGTGTAATTCTGTGTGTAGTATCAGGGAGGTTTTGGAGCTGGCTGGTACCATTTTTTTAATGTTGCTTTTAGTATGCTTGAGAAACCTAAGGGCACTGAGAGCCCTGGGCAGACATCTTTTTATTATTGCTTAAACTGACATGATGAATTGCCATTTGTGGCTGGTCTCAGCTAGATCTGATACAGGAGCTGTCTGTACCTGCTGTTCTAGTTTTGCAGCTTTTTCTATTGTGCAGATTCTGCAGATAGAATCTGTGGCATGATTTGAACATGAGATACTGGGGGTATAGAAAAAACAATGAGATTTCCACGAAGCTGAAAAGTACATGAACAAGACTTCAATGATGTAGCATGCTTGAATCCTGGCACATTTGGAAATCCAACAGATGAACTTATCTTCTTCATATTTTGCTGGCAGAGGAATCACAGCTGCACTTGGAGCGCTTTGCCCTTACTGGCTTTACTTCATCATTCCAGCCAAATTCATATATATTCTTCTGCTTTAAATCTGGTGTCTTTCAGCTTGAGTCCACAAGGGCAATGCATGGGTCATGGTGGTTCACAAGAAAGATTCTTCGGCTTCATCTCAAACACTAATTTGCTACATGCATTTTGAGGTGCACGTCAGCAGACACATCAGGCAAGAAGAGTGACTAAGATGCAAGGATATGCTGTGGATGCATCCTGGAAATGCTTCCAAATCACGAGTAAAGCAAACAGAGGCAAAAGGAGAGAAAGGTAGAGGAATTGCTGATAGCAGTTACTGTTCAGATCAGACAGATGACAGCATTCTATTATCCTTTGCACAGTATCCAGGGGAACCTCAGGAGCTCCCTAGCAACAATATAGCAGGAAAAGGAAGTGTCTCAATTCCTAGAGCAAAACTGTGTGCAGGGCTATGGGCCCATTTGTGCTATCTCTCGTGGTCGTATTAGAACGGAGAGGTGCTACCTCCTTCCACAGAACTTCAGGCAGCAAAAATGGCAAAGGTTGCAATTTCTGTAACTGAGGAAAGGAGAAGACATGGTCTAAAGGAATCATGTGGTTAATCCATGAGGAAGGAAATTCTTCTCCAGTCAGTAACTGAGTTGCGTGGCCAGTATGAGTGTCTTGCAGAATAAAGCTCTTGTGACTTCTGCATTCTCCCTGCTCTCCTAACTGCCCCCACACCCCTTTCAAGTTCCCTCCCTTCTCTTCTATTTCCATTTAATCATTCTTTCACCCAAATCTATTGTTTCCTTGTTTCTGAAGATGGCATAAGATGATCCTGCCATTGTTCTCTTACTGCTCTGCTTTAAGTGGATCATGAGAAAACAGGAAACTACAGCCTCCATGTTCACTCAGAATTGGCTTTATAAAGGATCACAAATTTCCTCGATGGCAAAGCTGTCAAAGACAGAATGCAGCTTCTAAAACAAGAAGGTATTAAGGTCCTTTAGGAACTGAGAAACCACTGACACTGAAGACAAATGTTACGTTACGAGATTGATTTTAGATTTTTAATTTTGAAATTGTGCTTAGGTATTTCTCTGCATTATTATATAGGGTATCAGTGCATCTTTAATTTCCTCCATGTTTAGGATTTGTTCACCTAGTGCCGTTTCCTTGAAAGACACCAAGACAAGGTGAACTTTTCATGTGTTCAACTTCAGATGAAGAATGTCATGGGTTAGATTTTCTTTTGGGGAAATTGTTCCATTACCGCCATGATGCTGGCATACTGAGAAAGGAAAAAAATCTAACACAACTAAGCAAAGGTCAGAATTCCTCAACAGGGGTGGGGGTGAAGGCCTCCATTGTTTTTTGCCTAGAGAACTAATAGCCCTTGATGGCAAGCTCATTCCTGCCCTGATTGCTGTGCAGGGGAGGGGGTGGAGTATGACTGGCTTTCTTCCTGCCACCCCCTCCTCCTCCGCTTTCTCAGGACAACAGAAGGACTAGGGTGAGGGACCAGCAGGGCTCACTGGTTTTTCGGCTGCTGTCCTGTGAGAGGACCCGGTATTGCCTTGCAGATGCTGTTCCTCCCATCTGCTGCCCTGGAACCAGATTCTGCCTCTTCCTGCTGCTTGTGTTTCACTGGCTCAGTTCCTGTATCTAGGTGCACCCTCCAGCAACCCCAGAGAGAGAGAAGAGAGCCTTGCCTGCACTGTCCCCAGCTCGGAGCCAGCCTGTCTGCTGTTCCTGTATCGGATAAGTGACTTGCCCATCTCAGCAGCAAATCTGGAGGAACCCCCATTTAGTGTCTGGTGAGCCTGCAGGACTTGCCTGTTCCCCCCCACAGTTGTGCCCACACTGAGGAAAAACACAGGGAGGGGCAAAGGGGGGTGGAATTTGTTTGGGTGATTTTTCTTGTTACCATTGTGTTAGTATTTGTTCCTTTTATATATATATATATATATATATATAAAAATAAAAGTAAATATTTTCTGCTTCCTTTTTCTACAGTTTTGACTGAAAGCCTCTTGATTTGACAGGTATATTAAAGTAGATAAGGACTTTTTCTCTCCCACTACAGGAATGTTCCTACCTTCCCTGGAAGGTACTGTTCTAACCTGGGACAAGGCCATATCTGACAGTTTGTGTGTCTGTCCAGTTCTTCTAGACTGTGCTTTGTTTCACTTGACTGGGCTGACACATCTGTAACCAAAATTGAGCTAGTAACAAAAAGCCTCCTCATTCCTCACAAAGTCTGAAAAAAAAAAATTACCATGTTACACTGTCATCTCCACATTTAAGCTCTGTTCTTGGCAGGCACAGGTGAATCTTCTTCCAGAGATGATTTCACTGGGAAAGAGTTCATCACTGATCCCAGGTGTCCATGGGACTGGTAGCTCCTTTCTATTGTTCTCCAGGGTGTAATTGCTAGCCACCATGTTCAGATAAGAGCTGCAGACACCTGTAAACGAATTTGCTTTTCTGGTTGGGAATGTATGAGACATTTTGCCTAAAATACTGTTTTTTCCCTTGATTATTCTGGTGATTAGAAAGGGATAGAGCAATCTCTTCCCCTTGGAATACATTGCTTTCCCCTGTTTTGACACGGAAAGTTTTCCTCACTAGTGGAAGCATGGACATAGCTGTGTAATTTTGCTGTTCTCTAGAGCACTCTAAAGGTGAGTAACTTGCTTTACAACTGATGCACATTGGACTGCAGACACTTTGTCAAGTTGTATCATTCCTCTACCCAACTCTCTAATGGTTACCTGTGTATTATGTTAGCAGGGTATAATTTTACCAGCTTCATGGGCATCCAGCACCTTCTCTACTTGGTCATTTGGAGATGAATCTGTGTCCCTCCCCCCTGCAATAGTTTGGTGCTATTGCAGCATTCCTAGCCAGGATGAGCTGAGCAGAACTTGGATTGATGATTCATTACTGGAAGAGTGTTGAGCATACAAATGAGAAAGCACAATCAGCAGTGAGGCTTGCTTTGCTTATTTCTGCTCTACTTTCCATCACCAGTAGGAACATTTCTAAGACCAGCTTACAATCCTCTGCAGGCTGATGGTGTGCTCTCTAATGATGCAGCATTGTAGAAATTCCTCTGACAGGCACAGGCAGTGAAAGGAATCTTGTACTTACTGAATGTGAAGTGCTGCTGGCATGTGCTTATACTAAGCTCCTCCTCTCCTGGTGGTCTCTCTTAGTGCATTTTATTAGTCAGACAAGTAAAATATTCAAAGGCCGAAACAAAAATAATGGACATATGCATCTCACTGCCCTTCTCATATAAATCAGTGTGCAATGATGAACTGCTATAATTTGTGTGTATCTAGCTACTTTTAGATGGCCACAATCCAGATTATATGCTTTCTGTGCCAGTACATCCAATAGTCAATAAGAAGCAGCTGGACTCAGTTGAAGCAAAAAGCTTTCACTGCATATGACAGAAGAGTGTTGCTGAAGTTAGCTGAGTCCAGGACTGTGTAGGATATATTAAAAAAAAAAAAAAAATTAAGATTTTTTTTGCTAATCACCCTCCAGCTCATTTTTGAAGAAATGTACTCAGAATTTCCCACAATGCATTTGGCAAAGCTGACAGCACTTATATAATCTTCTCTCCTTTTGGAGATAACAGGTAGGTTTTGATGTAATCCTATTTATTGTAGTTGGTTTATTTCCATTTGTCCACACCAGAAAGGTCAGACTCAGGACCTGACGTTTATCCATTGGTGGCACAAAGTAGGACTGAATGTGAATAAACATCAGTGAAGAAGACAAAAGAATTAAGGTATCAGCCCTGGTGCAGAAAAATCTCCTGCTGATGAAGTGGCCTGCAGAAATTGGTAGTTCACTGAAACCAACAAGTGGTAGTGTGGTAGATCAGCAACTCCCCCATTTTCAGTACAGTTTCTCTTGCAAGCGTTTGAGTACTTGAGCACTGCATCCAGCTGTGGGGGTCCCAGCAAAGGAAGGACATTGACCTGTTGGAGTGAGTCCAGAGGAGAGCTACCAAAATGATTAGAGGGAGAGAGTACCTCTCCTGTAAGTAAAGGTTGAGAGAATGGTGATTGTTCAACCTGGGAAGAGAAGACTTCAGGGTAACATAATTGCAGCCTTCCAGTACCTGAAGGGAGCCTACAAGAAAGATGAAGAGAGATTATTTCCAAGAGCATGTAGTGACAGGGCAAGGAAGAAAGGCTTCAAACTGAAAGAGACTAGATTTTGATTAGGTATAAGAAAAAAATTTTTTACTGAGGGAGTGGTGAGGGACTGGAAACAGGTTGTCCAGAGAAGTTGTGGATGCCCCATCCCTGTGAGTTTCTAAGGCCAGGCTGGGTGGGGCTCTGAATAACCTGATCTAGTGAAAGGTGACACTGCCCATGGTAGGGAGACTAGAACTAGTTGATCTTCAAGGTCCCTTCCAACCCAGACCATTCTATGATCCTATGTTTCTCTGATTTATCGATCAGAAGAACTGGGCTATTATGCTGCCTCCCAGGTGCTGAAATGGCCTGTTTTTAATTTGCATTAGTTATTTGTGTTGAGGTTGTAGTGGTATTTCTAAGTTGAAGTGGGTAAATGTTTGTTCTGATGATGCATTTTGATGCCCATCTCCTCTGAGCAATATAGTTATTCATAGAAGCGAGGAAATTTAGCACTCAATAGCTCAGGAAACTCGCTCTTTCCTATTTGGAGCCCTAATTAGAGCAATTAATCACTGCTGCTTCTGCCATCTAAGCTCCCAGGCTAAAATATATTGTCCTCTCTTGTCAGAGCAGAAATGTAAAAATGGTTTCCCTTTACCTGACACATTGCCAGTACAGCCTTTATCAGTGTCTGCCTCCTTCCAGCTTCTATCTTGCCTGAGTGCTGGAGCTGAAAATGTAAAGAACAAAATTATGTGACTGTTCCAAAAGAAGGAAGTGTGAAATTTTAACAGAGCAGCTTCTACTCTGTTTGTGTGGGTTTCAGTTGGATTTCTCCACTTGAACTACCTTTCTTGGGAATTTATTTTGCTTTCCATATTGCAGTAACAATGTGATAATTTTTTTCTGGGAATACTCTGACAATTCCACAGTAGAGAGGGGTGTCTTTCTACTTAATGCATTTAAAACTTCTCTCCATAAAATCCCTACCTACCGAATTTCTCCAGATATATGTCCAGGAGAGGGCAGAATGAAGATCAGGTTGCCTCTGTGTTTTAACTCCATATCTGCCCCTTGGCTGGTCCATTGGCATTTAATTTAATTGGTTAAACATGCGATTGTCATTCCATTCCCCCTGCTTCCCCATATATAAATATGCATCATCAGATAAGATGTATAGGGGCTGGGGATTACAGCACAGCACTGCACCATGGCCCTGTCTATCTCAATTTACATGACTTTGTAAGTTACGGACATCAGTGCTTTAGTCTCTCCTCTGTGTGGTCTTTTGACAGTGATCTCTCTTTCAGGGAAGAAAGGTATTTCTTGCAGCACCTGACCTGGTGTGCTGTGCCTCATGGTGAACTGAGGCTCTGCTACTGGGTATCTCACTGGCCTCAAGTGTAAGGTGAGCAGCTGAAGAACTGAACGGTCCACAGCTTGCCTCTGTTCATTGTGAGACATATGAAAAAATGTGGTGGTATTTTCCTGTCCACAGACCTGCAGGTTTCACTGGGGCCTCCCATGGAGTGTGATCGTGGAAGGGTCAGATGTGACTCCATGAGGCTGAAAATGCCTGCACTTCTGCTGAGATTTAGTGGCTCAGTGGGGGTGCTCTTGTGTTCCACTGAAGTGCCAAGCAGATTGGGTAAGCTTGGTGCAGTAGGGAAGATGAAGATGGCCATGTGTTCACAGCCAGCTTACACATTTTTGCCACACACAAGACTGAAAGCTCTCAATATGTAGCTACAAACACAGTAGGTATCAGACTGCAAGTCTAGTCTAGTCATGTGTATAAGCTTTTGAACAGTCATCTGGAGATTTGAAGCATTTATAGCTGCATGTACAAAGCATGTTGAAATTCATGTTAGCGTTAGCCTTTGCTAACATTATGAAAGGTCTGACAGCAGAATTGTGAAATATGCATTTTCTTTTGGTGTAAATACCTTATGCTGCTTCCCTATCAGTCAGCTTCAAAACCTCTTACAAGGAAGCAATTCTATGGATCTGAGATGTTAACACTGATGTTTGTCTTTTTGCTGCCCTTGATGAAAAATTAATGAACTATGAATGAATGAATGGTTTGCCCTGTTTATGCTTTTTTTTCTTTTCATGCTTGGATGCCAAGATGCATTTACTGAAACAGGGCCAGGGTTGCTTTTTGACTTTTGAGATAAATCAGTCCAGGAAAAGTTCCAATAGGAATCCTCATTCTTGGACCTCTGGACCTTAAACAGATAAGAGCTGCCACAGCCCTTAGTGGAGGGCAGCCCAGAGCATCTCACAGCTGATTGAGTAATTCAGTACACCATCAACAGGCTCATCCCCTAAGCAGAGAGGAAGCAGAGTGTGTGCACTTAGCTACCCTGAGTCTGTGTCCACACTGTTCCTCTGGAGAAATTGCTAGAGGGATCAGAAGATAAATACTGAAACCAAGACAAAACTTTACATCTATGTTGTGAAAGTCTACAATTCAATCACTTTTGTTTGTGAGGGAGGGGGAATAAAGACAATTCTCCTCTCCCCATTCCACTTGAACATCTTGCTTTAACAAAAATGTCCCAGTAGTAGTACTCCAGATGCAGCCTAGGTTTGCCACACCCAGTGCCACCATGTAACAAGTTTGGAGCCTTGGAATTGTGACAGAAATCTGCCTTCCTCATTCTCGTAACATGGAACAGTGTTTCACTTGGGCTGCAGCATGTCCCACCTTGCCTTCTCTCCACACATGCACAGAACATCATCACAGCCTGTTGATTTCCAGGGCTTCAGAATGTCCTTACATGTGTTAAAATCCAGGTTCTGGCTTAATGTCGTCACAAGAGAAAGCTGCTTGTTCCCACTGGCAAGACAAGACAGGTCCATTGCACAGGGGAACATGAAGCTCAATCCTGTAAACAATGGTCCAGGTAAGCCTGGATGATGATGGTGCCTTTCAGTATTTTTCTAGTAGCTCTCCAAGGATTTTATACTGAAGAGGAAGTCTCTATGCTAGCCAAATGCATTTATGTGCAGCTATCTGCTCCAAATTTGTTGAGAGAAGCAGCCTTATGTTGAATTCAACATAACAAATCATATTTCTTAGCAACAGTTCACAAAGAGCTGTATCAGAATTTTTCCTTTTGTTTTAGAGCAAATGATGAACAAGAAAACAGTGTATGATTTTTTTAATCTCCCAGTCTTTTTTTGGTGATAGTAATTTTTTTCAATTGCTAGTAATTTTGAGTGCTCAGGTCAGGAGGCTCTGCTCCTGGAATTAACACAGCCTTTGATTAGACATCAACAGATTTTGGACAGATTAGGTTGTTTTGGATGCTTGAATTTCCATTTCTTCTGTTTTTCCAGGAATCCAATTTAGATGACCTGCACACACCAGTAGCTTCTGTGTCATTCAGGAAATGGTAAATATTCCAAAATGCAAGGAAATATAAATTTCTCAGTAGGTCTTTCCAGTGAAAGCATCAGCTTCTTTTGGTAGGACTTGCCCATGTTCCTAGGCGCCATCTGACCTAGAGCCCTCAATATCAGTCTATGGTCAGATCCATGACAGACAATGCCTTATGAGGGCATTCATTTTAATCACGAAGGGATGGTAGTTGCATAGACCTTGAGACTGTACATAGCTCATCCAAAATCCATGACTGTCTGGTTGCCTGGAACTTTCCTTTCTGTAGCACAAATCTATGCTGTTTCCTCCTTAATTTGTGAGGAAATGCTGAAATGTGGATGTTGGCATATAAGGCCTCATCGATGCCATGTGTCAAACTCCTTATATGACCTCTACAGGAATTAGTGGCAGCCAGTAATTCGTAGGACAGCACTACTTAATCTCCCTAAATTTAATAATTTAAATGGCTGGAGATTTCACTGAGTATTTCTGAGAGATGAGCTTTCATTTAAAATGTAGAACCTGCAAGTAAAAGCAAGAACTTTCTCTAAACCCAAGTATTAGGTTTCCAAAAATATAAATGCTGGAAAATAATCCTTTTATATATTATAGGTACTCTTGCATTCTCAAATCTTAATATAAAACCAATGAATCCTTGGGAACGTTTAGTCCTCTGAACCCATTAAGGTGATCACTATAAGCTTTCTCTCCTTCCACGCTTCACTTCATCCTTTGCTAAGAATGGCCACAGAGGAGACAAACTCGTGGAGATGCTTAAGGTATTTCGTAGGTGTTTAAATCCCACCTGCTATAGTGAAGTAAATGCAAATGATTAATTTGCAAGGACCATGAAATCAACTTCCCCATTAGACAGATCCATGTCAGAAGAAAGCCGTAAGTAAAACCCTGGGAGCTTCGACTATGCTGTATTGCTATGGAATATACCTACTGGATAGTTTCACTCAGGACACTGCTTTTTCTATTACCTGGCAATGAGTCACTAGAAGTGTTTCCTTCCATAAAACTGAAGGAGGACTTCCAGGTATCTAAAATTCCATGACAGAAGTAGTAGCAATCTGCAAAGTCATCTCCTCTCCTACCACAAGCTAAACTCACTAAAGTTTAAGGATCTGGGTCTGAAGAAGGAATGAAAGAGGACAGCAGGACTTTCTTCTCCTGTAGAGGAAATACACCTCAGAGAGTCTTACAGGTTCTTAAAAGACTTGATCTTCAGTTACAGTCTATCTAGGATGACATCAGGGTGACATAGCCATAAACTTCAACTGAACTTCACCGTGTGCCTGAACATTGGGTAGAAAGTATACGGTACAGCTGGGAAGAAGAAAGCAAGGCATCAATATGATTTGAATCATATTTTTAGAACACAAATGTGGTGATTTCACACTTCAGAAGCTATGCAGGGAAAGCTTCAGAACTGATATTGTAAAAAAAAGAACATCTAAGCCCCATGCACTCAAACATCCAGATTTCTTCTAGTTCCTTTATTTGGGCAGTGACTCCTTTAGGGCAGGAAACACTGTATGCTGAATTGTTGCAACAGGTATTTGAAGTTTTTTCCCACAATGCTCTATTAGCCTGTGGACTTCCTGGAGACCTGTTAAACTGTTAGCTGGTCACCTGTTGCTGATTTTGGAACACATACTAAGCACTAGCTGTATTAACTACTGAGAGATAATTAAGAAATTTAAAAACTGGACAGTAATCACAAGGAATTAAAATTAGAGTGCTATCATATGCAATTAATGGATTTTTACTAGCAGAATTTATCTAAAATATTTGAACATCTTGTAACTGAGAAATACCTGACTTACAGAAACAGACTCAACTTCATGGTAAAACCTGGAATTTTATATCACAGTTCCACTTGTACCCGTTGTATGTCCCTGAAAAACAAATTTTTGTAATGAAAACAGTAATTAAGTACTAGTTTCAGCTATACTATTAGACAATAAAGAATATGAAATGAAGAGCATTAGGCTTTTCTTAAAGGATATGCTGTGCTTTAAAACTTATTTTATTGATCCTAAAGTTACAAGATCAATTACTGACATTTTCTTGAGGATCAATCTTGGATAAAATGGCAAAATGAAGAAAAGGTTTTCATATGTACTATATCCAAAAGCAGAAACAGATTGCCGTTCTTGAGTGAACATTCAGAAACCTTTTCTGATTATTAAACAGTATGTCTGAAATATATCTAAGTTGTACCAGCTGCACTATCTGGTGAACCAAAGAAGTCCTACAGTGAAATCAAACTTATGAGTAAAATCTGTACTACTTTAATACAATTTCCCTCTAACATAATTTTTACCTGTTTTTAGATTTAAGTATATTCTGTCTGTCAATTACAATGCAAAATATAAGTAACAGATTTAAGCAAAGATGTTGGAGTGTGAAAATAATTCATGTGAATTGCTAATAGGCTGGTGGGAATATATTTTTTCCACATGAAGGCAAGTCCTGTCTCATGAGAGACAGCAGATTTTATTTTCCATCGTTTCATCCCTTGACTATTCACTATTTCCTGCGGAAGGGATAAGAAAGCTGAGAGCAGTCTGCTACTAAATCAGTACTCCACTGTGATCAAAACAGCAGTATTGCGTCTATTCTTCCCTCCCTTTGAACAGATGTGAGTAAAGCTGTAAGCAAATTAAAACAGCAAGCCATGGGGCAAAAAGCAGTCATTACTTCAGCTAGGTAAAATGGAGATTCGACAGTACACACGTTTCTTTTCTATTCTCCCTGGTTTTGCTAGTTAAGGCAAAAGCCTTGCAGTTATTAACATCCTTCACTGACATGCATTGATCAGGTTTGCATTCCCCTTTGCAATCCCATGATGGAGAATGGAAAATAAAAGGTCCGTATGAATCCTCTCAGGCAATTAACCCAAGCTCCAATGCTTCCCACACCAGCCTATTTTCAATTTCAGCACAGTATAGTTTATACACTCTAACATTATTGCTCAGAAGATAGAATGATGATTCAGGTTTACTAAAAACAGCTTCACAATACTGCAATAATGCTTGTGAAGCTTCATCTTGTACCCAGTATTTAGAAGTTTCTTCTCACTGAGAAACAAATTTGTGTGGTGTTTTATCAGAAAAGTTAGTCACCAGATACCTGAAACACCGATATACCACCTTTAAGAAAACATGGCTTGTTAGGTCAATTTGCCTGCCAATTTTTTTTCCCCGCTTTTAAAAAAATGTGTAAATATCATAGGTGACCTCCCTTAATACTGCTGTCCATACAAATCACAAATAACAGAAATGATACGCCACTGCTGCATCCCGTCATGCCAGAAGATCAAGATTACTTTGAAGATTATTTAGAGTAGGTGTTACACATCATTTGTGCCCAGATCCACTGAAGTCAATGAAACGATGCCTACTGGCTTCCATGGGAGTCCAACTTGGACATTATTCTGGCAATCTGTCCACCACTACATTAGGCTACTACAGGGGATAAAAGCCCAAATGAAGAAAAGTAGAAATTTGGGAACTAAAACTGAGCCACAAATAAATATTCTAATTAAATGGCATTCTGAAACGACTTAAATAAAACACAAACCCACTTACACAGGCATATACACACACATACACAGAAAAAAATTAATTTAACAATCTTAAAAATCCATAGTCTAAAACTGTTTACATTTAAACAACTGCGTATAATAGGTAGCTTTCTTGACTTTCCATTTATTTCCCTGAGCACTGATCTTTGGAACATCTGGAGTTTCAGAATTGTCTAGTTTGTAATTCCTAAAACAGTTATCTTAAGTAAAATGCTGACCTTTTATGCCAAAATCCAATTGCTTAATAAAACTAGGATACAACTTCCATGAACTACAATGTATACAGCCAATTTTTTAAAAACTAGCAACTATTATTGCATGTCTGCATCCGTATTTAGGCACCTAGCTGGTCTGTTTTTCAAAATCACCCTGCAGTCTAGCAGTAACCATTTAATTCAGTATTGGGTACTATGCTACCTCATAAACTCATCCAACTGGAGACCTGCTTAAGGATATAGCCTCCTTGCTTCAGTTACTCATTTTGCAAAATCTCACTTGTATGAGCTATTTGTTATGGAATTGGTCTTGTGCCTAAATCAGTATTATACTTCCCAGGCACTTTCCCATATGGGGTTAAAGGAGGTACATCTGCAGAGAGGGAGCATAAAACAAATCTTAAGTAATGAAATGGGATTTAGCTAGGGCACATGTTTTAGACTGGCATTCCACACCAGGAAAGCTGCTGGCCAAAGGGAGCTCTATTTTAAATTTCTGCTATTTAGAACTACTTGGCAAATTGGCAACTGCTGCTTTTCACTCTCTTCTCTAGATTAGAGCTTTAATTGTGAGCTTCACAGACATCACTTTGCAACTTTAAGACTTCTCAGGCATTCTACATTTTAGATTATACAAAGTGTGCAAGTCAAAACATTTTAGAAAACGAAACAGTGCAGAGATATTTATTTTAGGCTAAAATCTTCTCTCTCCAGTTCTAAGGCTGCAAATTACGTCAGCCTCTCTGCACCTAGAAAGTCCAAAATAATTTTTCATCAACCACAGAAATAGACTGAAACTTTGCATACACTTAACTCTCTCCCTTTCTGTCTCTCTCTCTCT
>VXBA01000306.1:69379-107056 GCA_013399895.1 Serilophus lunatus
CGGCGCGGCCATGCGAGCGCGGCGCTCCCCGACGGGGCGGCTGCGCTCCGCTCCGCACGGCAGGCAGCTGCCGGCCGCAGTGAGCCGGGCGCGGCGAGCGCGCAACGCTCCCCCCACCGCCTCCCGGCCGCCGCCGCCTCCTCGTCCCCGCCCGCCCTCTCTTACCGCGGCGGCTGCGGGGAGGCGATTAATTATGGATGGAAGCCGCGGCGGGCGGGGGGACGGAGGGGGCGGCCCGCTGGCCCCTCGCGGGTGGCGAGGGCAGAGTGCGACCCCCGGCGAGGCCCGGGGGCGGCGAGGCTGGCTGGCCCCGCGCTTTCCTGCCCGCGTGGTGCGGAGGGGGCCGAAGGGCGCCTTCCGGCCGGTTCCCTACCAGACAGCACGGCGAGGGACGCACAGCTTGGGGCAAGGGGTGGCGGTAGTTGAACACCCCCCCCGCGGATTTCGTTGCCGAGGGCTGCCTCTTGTTTCTGTCTTCTCTCCCTCTCTTAATTTTATTTATTTCTTAGCGCTTGCTCTCGCCAGGAGGCCGGCGAGTTGCCGTGCATCCCTATGACTGCGTTGCGGTGTGTTGGCGGTTCTGATGCAGTGAGCGGACTGAGTTCCCCGCACCGCCGCTGCCTGGCGCAAGTCCTTCGTGCCCGCAGAGGCTGCGGTCCCCGGTACCCCTCTTTGTTTTGTGCACCGCCGGTGAATCCTGTGGGACTGCACCCCGCCTGGCCACGCGTGTCGCTCCGTGGGCGGCGAGGATCGGAGGACGACTGCTCCCGGCGGCACTGCCGTCCCGGGAGCGCCTGCAGCGCCGGGGTTGGAAGCTGGTTTAGGGTGGCGCTGACAGGTGCCCCGGCAGAGGGGGCCTGACGACTCCTCGGGGAGCACCCGGGGTGGCCTTCTGGAGGAGAGGTTGTAACCTCAGCCTCGAAGCGGGGGAGCAGGGGGACCATTCCTGTGCTAGCAGCCAAGCGCCGGATGGGGAGAGGGTCTTGAGGAAGGCTCTTCTTCGCTAGTCTCTTTCCTTTCTGGGAGCTGTAGCCTCCAGCTCCCCCATTTTCCCTATCCGCCGTGCGCACGCCAGCCACTCCGGGTATTTTTAGCCGGCGCCGCTGATTAGCATTCAGGGGAGCAAGCGCGCGAGAGAAAGCAGTTTTCCGAGCCGTTTTCACTTCCATCAGGGCAGATGCACCTGTTAGTGGCAGGAGGGGAGTGTGTGGTGTTATACTGTGTTTAGCTTTCTCCAGAGATGCGACCTTGCCCCCTCTATCCCGTTAACAAATTCAGTTGGCACTTCCCTGAGGAACATGAGCATCCTGCTGCAATCCTGGGCAGATTGGCACAGGTCTGCATTGTAGTATCTGTTTTTCCCCGAGAGAGGTTTTTTGCTCTATGCGGGGCAGTCGTCCTCCCAAGAGCACTTAAGGCGAGGATGTCTTACCTGGAACCCAGCTCTCTGTGGTTGCACTGTCCAAAAATATAGGCTACAAAGGGATGTCATCCTGCCTTTTGAGGCTACACAGACAAAGGAAATTTGCTGCCTCCCTCCTGTTCACAAAGGACCAATGGAGCATTGACTGTGTGAAGAAACAGCAATCCTGACCAATCTTCCTGTGTCCCTCCAGAAAGGGATGACCTGGTATGGCATCCACAGTCGTCATCAGCTCTTCCCAGGCTGTTACTGACTCCTGAAGATTGGGGTATGTTGGTCTGATGATGAAGGTTTTACTATAGAACCTGGAACTTTGGGTCTGCTTGTGGTGAGTGCCTAGATTGCTGGGACGATCTTCAGGTGTCTGGAAAAGGACTGTGTCCCTAGTGAATGCAAAGAGGGAACACAGGATTTTACAGGATTTTACAAAATACCAGGATTTTACCACACACCTGCTGAAGTCCGTGTTGAATGTCAAAACATTGCCTCAGAAAAGCACATGTAATCTCAATCCAGCTGTGAATCCAAGGGTATCTCTGCTAGATACGCTCTGTGCGTGCGTGTGTGTGTGTGAGTGTGTGTGTGTGTGTAGAGAGGAGGTGTAGTAAGTGGGAAGTAAACACTTAATGAACTAATTATATGTAGAATGGACAAAGTGCCTTAATGCCTGACATGCAACATAAATTTACATGTAAGGGAAATATGTAGTTTGTACAATTTGATTGTTACTGTCAAAGGCTGAAAAAACCCCAAGCAAACCCAACAAAAAGCCCCCTATTTAATGTGAATAGTGAGAACATTCATTTAACACTAAAAAAAAAATAAATTAAGAAAAACTATGACTTTATGCATCAAATTATTAATCAGCCTTTAACTGACAATGTCTAGAGTAGAAATTCATTCCACTGGGGGCAAATGGTTCCTTTGTTGTACAAAGAGTTTCTTTATATTTCTTTCCTTCCTCCGTCCTGTTTTGGCAACTGCCAGAAGTGAGCAGCAAGGCTTCTCCAGCATGGTGCTTCATGTCTCAGCTGTCTCATGTTTTTCTTGTCTTGAATGTCATCTTCTAAGAAAAGGACCTTTTCTTCTCTCTCTGTGACAAGAGACTGATCTTTGATAGCATCCCACAAAACTGTGCATTTTGAGAGGCCAGGCTAATGTACAAGTTTAATCATGTAATTAATAATTCTGTCACATCTTTTTTTTCCTCCTGTAAAGCAACTTGCTACTGCTGACTTTTTCCAAATCTTACCCATTCCCTCCAAAATGCCTCTTTGGCTTTCAAGCACTATGTTCACTACGCAAAGGCAGAAGTTTCAGTACCAACGTATTTCACCACATGTTATTTATTATTCATAAACTTCCTGTGTTTCAGTGTCACTCTGAGTTAGCCCAGTTTTTAATAGGATTATTTACAGCTTTGCACTGTGACACATTTTCTCTAAGAGGATACTTTATAAACACACATACGCACACAGAATATGGTCATTAGGATATCCTGCATACTGAAGTTCAACTGTCTTTGAATAAGTTGTCTGAAAACATTGTAATGATGTTGTTACATTAATAATAGACATAAGACTCTATAACACAGATATAGTTTTATATTGAATAATTTGTTGATGATTGAGTTGGAATTATTTTAAAAAAGGACTGACCTACTAGTCTAAATAAAGGTTACTGAAGAGTTCTCTGGATCACCTCAGTTCTACCTAGCAGCCCCTTCAGATAAGAGTTGGGATGCCCATTTGCATGTTTATAGCTGATGTATATATGTCTTAATTGGTCAGCAAGGTCTGCTTGCTGAAACAAAAACTGCAAGCCACTTGGCCACATTAGTCTATCACCTAAAGCAGTCGCCACAGGCAAGTTCATCTGTAAGCTTTAGTTAACACCAAAGCTATAACCTGATGGAACTGTTCTACAGCTGTTGTCTGTAAAGTATGGTACATGCCACATGTCTTGAGTCTCTGGCTGTTTTAAGTGTCATTAGTCATGTTTTCCTTTTTAATTGCCCAACCTAAAATTTATCATAGTTCTTTTTCAAGTGTTATACTGATGGACTTCAGAAAAGGTTCATAAGGTTTTGTGGACAACACCAGCTTGGAACACACGTTCCCTACAATCTTTTCATAATCGTAGGGTGGGCATTCTGTGAGTTACAGGAGTAGTCACTTATGGCCAGATCCTGCCTCCAAAGAAAGGTAGGGTATCTTTGGTCCAAGGTTTTGTTTAGCTCACAGGGGGGCTGAGACGACTGTGCTTGTTGTGTGCTTTGTTGGGCAATGCCATGACCAGCAATGTGGGCTTGCTTTGCTTAGTGTGCAGAGAGATGTATGTTTGCAGTAACCTTCAAATCAGCCTCTTAATTTTTTGTGGTGACTCAGGACAACAGAGCTATTAATTATTTGCACTCTAGGCTTGAAGCTAAATGTGTGTTTTTAAAATAGATGGAGATCTTCAGCTTGTGCCACCAAAGTGCAAAGCATTGCATTGTCTTATTGTCTGCCTCTCCTCCCACACTGTATTTATGGTAAGGTACATGTGTTGTTATTTCTATGCCAGTTTGATAAATGGTTGTCATAGCTTTGACTATTCAGTCATGATGGCTGTGTAAACTCCCATAACTTACTCTGTTTCCTACAATTTTTTTTTTTGTATACAGGACACTGGACTATAAAATCTTTTTTCAAAAGTTGCTTTACATGCAGTTACTAAGAATACATTAGAAACTAGAAATTTAATACTGTGAAGGTGTAACCTATCGTGTTTCTTTCTGTTCCTTCTTATCCTCCATTTGCAAGGTCCACCAGCGTGTTTCTGTGTGCTCGAGGCCTGCTGTTCTTTAGTTTTCACAGTATTTTATGTGGAAGACTCATCTCTGCAGGAAATGTTTGGCCAAAACACATGCTGGGAATGAACTTACATCAGGCTACAAGTCTGGACCTAACTGGCTGGGCACTGATGAAAACCCCACATTTAAAGATGCTGCCTTAATGGGTCACATTTAAAATAGGAAGAATTAAGAAGAAAGGTAGAGAAGAAAATATAAGGAGTTAAGACAGAGAAAGTAAACTGTGCTAGAAGCTGAACACATGTGGTTGTCCTGGCAGCTGTTAGCACGAGTTTTGGAACAAGGGAAGAAAGGTTTGAGAAATTAGTGGTATAGACACAACAAGATCAGTTGCGCTGTAAGATCGTGGCATGATTTTGTTTGGAAGAAACTTTAGGATGTGTCTAATATGGCCTGCTCAAAGTAGGCGCATCTCTGAGGTTAGACCACTGGGACTTTGTTCTATTCATGTGTCCTGTATCAGCAGCCTTGGCCAGTGTTTGGTTGATCTGAGTACTTCCAACTTGTTTTTCAGAGCCTAGTTTGTTTCTTAGGTCTGTTCCCTTGTCCTTGTTTCAGGTAACACTGGGGCATTTGAGAACACCTGATCAGGGCTCTTAAAGAGCCTTTATTGGCATTTTACTTTAAATGCTCCAGGATAAGAAAGAAAGAGCACGTTTTCTCTGTGCAGTATGTTTTAATCTTTTCAACCAAGTGATAATTATATGAAAAACATTCTTTGTTCACACAGCTGTAGAACAAGGGCACAAGGTATTTTGAGGAGAGGTCAGATATTTACCATAGCTGATTTGTAAAATCAGTTATTTGGTATTATTTAGTATATTGATATATTACTTAAAGAAGGATATCTTTACTTACATCACAGAATTGTTCAATTATGACCACTTTGCAAAAAATGTACCTGGAGCTTTCCTAATTGCTGTTCTAATGATGGAACCTGGATGGTATTCCATTGTGTAGGTTATAGAAAACTGCTAAGTTGATGGTAAAATATTGATGACCACTTTGCAAGCCAAAAAGTGACTCAAAATCTTTCTCTTTGGGCTCTCAAATTATTTTGAAATATATATATTTTGATATATTCATTCCTGTATCTTTGAAATCCTGTAAAAAGGCTTAAAACCAATATATGTCTCAGCTTCTAGTGAGGCCTTCACCACAGGACCTGAGAAGCAGTCACGCACCTTTGCTTTGCCTTTTGCTGAACAATGATTGTGCTGCAGAGAGATGACAAGAAATTTGAGATATCAGCAGGGATTCGTGATTTAACCCCAGCCAGCAACCAAACACCACGCAGCCACTTCCTCACTCTCGCACTAGTAGATCTTTTAGAGAATCAGAATGGTAAATGATAGAAAACTCATATGTTGAGATAAAGATGATTTAGTAGGGAAAGGAAAAGCTATACACAAAAGCAAAACAAAACAAGGAATTAATTCACTGCTTCCCATGTGACAACAGGTGTTCAGCCATCTCCAGGAGAGCAGGGGCTCATCACACCTAACAGTGACTTGTGCAGACAAACATCATCACTTCAAATGTCAACCTTCCGTCTTCTTCCCCCACTTTATATACTGAGCATGATGTCTTAAGGTGCTGCTGTTAGGGTTTGGGTTTGGGG
Source organism: Serilophus lunatus (assembly GCA_013399895.1). Taxonomy (NCBI): domain Eukaryota; kingdom Metazoa; phylum Chordata; class Aves; order Passeriformes; family Eurylaimidae; genus Serilophus; species Serilophus lunatus. The sequence continues at coordinate 75,278 of VXBA01000306.1, forward strand.
GGTGTCAGGTTTCGAGAGGTTTTTGGATGTTCTTGCGGGGAGGGGGGAGGGAAGGGCCTTTGGGACTGCTCACTTGTTCCCCGTTCATAAAACCCTTTTTTTAAAGAAAACATTAAGGAGAGCTGAGGTCTGGGAGATCTTCAGAGCTTCTCCCTTACCTCTGTTCTCCATGCCCCGGGTCAGGGGTCGGGAGAGCAGCTGTGGTAGAGTGATATGGAGCCCTCTCCCATCTTCACTCACCACAGTTGCAGCAGGGGACTGAGAGCTCAGCGTCGGCGATGAAGAGATGGCACCATGCAGGCAGGGAGCGGTGCCTGGTCCTGCCCAGTGCCTCTCCCCTGGCTTGCAGTGGCTCTGGTGGTCGGCGGCAGGGACTTGGCCAGCTGGTGCAGCGGCAAGTGGCATGATGCTGAATGCCCCCCTGGCGGCAGCCAATCCTGGCACAGACGATGGCGGGCACTGCCGGCCCTGTGTCACAATGAAGCAGGCCGGCAGGGGGGAAGCCTGCAGTCCCGGCCCAGGGCAGCTGGAGCAGGCAGCTGTGCGGTGGCCACTCCNACCGTGGCAGCAGGGGACTGAGAGCTCAGCGTCGGCGATGAAGAGATGGCACCATGCAGGCAGGGAGCGGTGCCTGGTCCTGCCCAGTGCCTCTCCCCTGGCTTGCAGTGGCTCTGGTGGTCGGCGGCAGGGACTTGGCCAGCTGGTGCAGCGGCAAGTGGCATGATGCTGAATGCCCCCCTGGCGGCAGCCAATCCTGGCACAGACGATGGCGGGCACTGCCGGCCCTGTGTCACAATGAAGCAGGCCGGCAGGGGGGAAGCCTGCAGTCCCGGCCCAGGGCAGCTGGAGCAGGCAGCTGTGCGGTGGCCACTCCACGTGGCTGAAGACGGCGCTGCCACTCTGGGGGTCCCTCACGGGGGTCCCTGTGGGTGGCTGGTCCCTGCAAGTGGTGAGTGCCTGCAGCGCGGGGCAGCGGCCCTGGGGTTGCCCCGGCGGCCACAGTCGGCAGCGTGGGTGCGGTGGCTGCTCCAGATAGTCATGGGTGGCCCCGCTGTCCTGGGGATTCCCCCCATTGGGTCCCTGGGACAGCGGTGGGTGGCCCGTGCTGGTGCCGTGCTGGTGGTGGCTGTGCAGGGGAGGCAGCCACTCTGAGGGTCCTGTGGGTGGCCCTGGGTGTGCCTCATGGCCGGTAGAGATGGCGCCTTCAAGCTCCGAGCACATGGTTTTTGGCAGGAGCCGCGATTTTTCCTGGAGTGAAGATCCCAGAAAGAAGGTGGACCTCAGAGCCACCAGCCAAGCAGAAGATGGCTTGACCAAGAAGAAGACACCAGCTCCCGCAGGACTTCCAGGGCATAAAAGCCGTGGACACGGAAGTCTGGTCTCTCTTCTTGGCTATCTGTTGAGCTGAGAGGATCGTGGCTCCCCCTCTCCCAGCTCCTGGACCACGTGGCTGGCTTCCAATCACCTCCATCAGGACAGGCAGCAGCACAGGGCCATTGGAGCCAAGCCAGGCTATTCGCAAGTGCTAGTTTCCCTGTGGGTATCCCTGGTAGGGGGGTGCTTTTCACCATTTTGTATTTNGGCTGCTCCAGATAGTCATGGGTGGCCCCGCTGTCCTGGGGATTCCCCCCATTGGGTCCCTGGGACAGCGGTGGGTGGCCCGTGCTGGTGCCGTGCTGGTGGTGGCTGTGCAGGGGAGGCAGCCACTCTGAGGGTCCTGTGGGTGGCCCTGGGTGTGCCTCATGGCCGGTAGAGATGGCGCCTTCAAGCTCCGAGCACATGGTTTTTGGCAGGAGCCGCGATTTTTCCTGGAGTGAAGATCCCAGAAAGAAGGTGGACCTCAGAGCCACCAGCCAAGCAGAAGATGGCTTGACCAAGAAGAAGACACCAGCTCCCGCAGGACTTCCAGGGCATAAAAGCCGTGGACACGGAAGTCTGGTCTCTCTTCTTGGCTATCTGTTGAGCTGAGAGGATCGTGGCTCCCCCTCTCCCAGCTCCTGGACCACGTGGCTGGCTTCCAATCACCTCCATCAGGACAGGCAGCAGCACAGGGCCATTGGAGCCAAGCCAGGCTATTCGCAAGTGCTAGTTTCCCTGTGGGTATCCCTGGTAGGGGGGTGCTTTTCACCATTTTGTATTTTGCAGAGAGTTCGAGAGCCGGGAATGTTCCAGCAGAGAGGCAGCTTCCCTTTTCCTTCCACTGCTTTTCTCAGCCAGCCACCTGGCCTTTGAGAAGCAGTTTGGGGTTTTTTTGTTTTGTTTGTTTGTTTGTTTTTGTTATTTTTTTGCGTGACTCTTATTGGGTTTTTATGTTTGTGTATTTTGTTTAAGTCTGGGGGGTCCCATAAGGTTGTTTTTCCTGGTAGAGTCCCCAGACAATAAACTGTTACCTGCTGTTAAATTCTGTTCAGTCTTTTCATCATTGTTATGTGCATGCCCCTAGTGAAATTAGTGGTTCAAACCACCACAATAGCATATCCTCTTTGGTCAGTTAGGGTCAGCTGCCTTGTCTACGTCTCCTCCCAAGCTCCCATGCGCCCCCAACTTCCTTGCCAGTGGTACAGTACGAAAAGGAGAAAAGGCCTTGGATCTATGTAAGCCCTGCTCAGCAAGAACAAACATATCTCTATATTGTCAATCCCGTATTAAGCACAAATCCAAATCACAGCCCCATACTAGATACTGTGAAGAAAGTTAACTCTACCCCTGCCAAACCCAGGACTGGAAGGTTTATTCCAGGTTCAGGGAAAAGGGAGATAACTTCCTCCCTGGGGAGAAAAAGGGTTACTTTGTTGTACGTCCTGTAATTTGAAATTGTACTTTCCAGTCTGTTGGGACAAAGAGCCTGTTTGTGTGTGAGAGGAGGAAGGTTTGTGTGTACCAGGTGAACTGAGATGGATCAAATGCAATCTTTCCTGTTCAGTTATTGAATGAGGTCTCTTGCCAGTCTCACATACCCAGGTTCAAAATTTAGGTACTGGACTTGATACAATACTGCTTGAACCTACTTGATACTGGATCTTTAAAACTCAGTGCTGATGCTACTGTGTTTTAGAGGAGATTCTTCTCAGAAGATGCCTTAATTCTGAATTCCTGTGCACCTAGATTGCATTTTGTTCCATATCAGAGACATCATTTACTCTTTGTAGCGATTTTGAACAAACTTTTATCACTAAGGGGCGTGAGCAACAAAGATGACGGAAAACTGAACAAAATTAGCAGCAGGGGAACAGTTTATTACTTGGGGTTCAACTAGGGAAAAGGAACAACTTATGGGGACTTAAAATTTTACATAGAGAAACAATCGACACGCAGAAAACAAAAAAGGAAAAAACCAAAGAAAACAAAACTGCTTTTCAAGCTAGGTGACTAGCCGAGAAAACAGGGAAGAGTAGAGAAGCTGTCTTTCTCCCTCCGTCTCTGATGGTGTCACTCCCAGCCCTCGAGGTTTTCTGCAAAACACAAAAGAAGTGGAAAGCGACCCCCCTCCCAGGACACCTTTGGGAAGTTACTACTTGCTATCAAGCTGGACTTCGCTCCAGTGCTGAGGGGAACGGGTGGAGTCATGCTGCATGGTCTGAGACCCAGGAGGAGAGGGGCCATGTGTTCCACCTCTGGACAGGAAGCCAAAAAGAGGGAGGACTTCCGTGCTCGGCTTTTTAAGCCCTCTAGGTCTTGCGCAAATCTCACTGTCTTCTTCCTGGCCAAGCTGTCTCCTCATCGGCCAGCGGAGCCGGGCTCCGCTTCTCTTCTGGGGTCTTCACTCCAGGCAAAATGGCTGTTCCCACCGAAGACCATGTGTTTGGAGCTTGGGACGCCATGCCCCACTGGCTGCAGGCACCCTGGGAACACCCTGGAGTGACCGCTGCCCACAGGGACCCCCCCACAGGAGGGACCCCTGGGGCCACCCGTGGCCATGATCCTGGGGCTGCCGCCCACGCTGGGACCGGGGGACCCCCCATCGGCCCCTCTCATAGTGATGTGGGGCTGTGTACTCCAATGCCATGCTGCCCACCACACCAGGACCGCGGTGGCATGGCAGCAGCCCACACCGGGACCGCGGCAGCACCGCACATGGCACTGGGCCAGCCACAGCCCTGCCATGGCCCCGCTCCTGCGCACTCCCCCCCCGCCCCCCACTGCCACCAGAGCTGCCGTGGCAGCCCTGCAAACCACCGTCTGCTGGGACCAGGGAGAGTGGAACACCCTTGGCAAGCCCCCACCTTGCTCCGCGGCCTTGTCTGGAGCTGGCGCCAGCCCCGTCCGCTGCACCGCCCCACCACTGCCACTCCCGGTCCCAATCCGGGACGCAGGGAACGATCATGGTGACAGAGCCTTGCAGGTTCACAGACACCAAGATCCCAGCTCCACTTCCCTTCTTAAGGAAAACAGGATTTTACACAGACAAGGCAAGTGGGCAACCCTTACACATCCTCCCCCTCCCCATACCCCAAGGACCCCCCCCCAAGACCACACTGAGACCCAAAGCCCTCCCCAACATCCCCAAAAGAAACCCAAGCACCCCTCAAACCCCAACATTCTTGAAGGAGGGACTGGAAATCATTTTCTAATGAGTACTCTACTAAACTTTGTTGCATGTTGGGTTGTTTCTGTTTTAGCCTAAACAACCTTGAATTTCCTACAGAAAGAAATTGCAAGGCAGGAGTGGGGGAAGACAGCAGATCTCTACTTCATCCTGTTGTGATACCAGGAAAGGGTACATTAGGATCTTCTCTGGCCAAAATAATATGGAAATCATTCTCCTGCCTGTGGCTGTCCTGTGAGCAAAAGACGTGTGCTAGGAAGATATAGTTCAGTATCATGTTCCTTCCTTTGGCTGCATGTTGGGACAAGGAATAATATGACTTGGTTGTTAAATGCAAAGGGCATGGTGAGCCTTCCTTCATGTAGAACTATGTAAATCTACTGCCTAGGAAGTACCTTGCTACTGCTTGAGGGTTCAGTGTGGTGAACTGGTTTCTGCTCTGGCTTGGTAACAAAAGTGCTGTCCTAGCTGCAAGTTACAACTTGTCTCTTTGAGACATCTCAGTCCTTGCCTCAGCTGCTTGGCTTATGTTTCCTTAGCTTTTAATTTCAAGTGATCCTTATAAAAATGCGTCATTTTTCATGTCAGCTGAGGACACTTAGTGGTGTAGGTTAGTGAGTGATAAGCAATGAAGCCAGTAGAACTGCAAAAGCAGCCCGGGACTTTGTCCCTTTTTGACTGTCCTTTGTGCTCATAGCAGCAACTGCTGGAGGAGAGTTGAGTCTCTGAGAAGAGAGAGTAGCATTGTATTTTTCTTGAGTCCCTGGGACACTGATAAACTACTTTTAAAAGATTGGCGAAAGGTAACCTTTTGTTAAGGGGCATAAATCCGCTGTAGTGAAGTCTGCAGCAGCACTAGAAATATATCAAGGTTAAAAAAGAGTGAAAATCATTAGAAAATAATGGATCACAAATGACTTCATAAGTTAGTCCATAAAGGTTGCTGGTCCAGCACACATTGTGTCCCTATCATGAACAACTCCCGCTTTTCTCTAGAAAAGGCAGTCTTTTGTTGCCTATTGGAAGACTGTGCTGAGCCTGACATCTCTGCTGGTTAGAAACTGCCTGTCTCAGTGCTAAGTGTGTTTTATGGTCAGCTTGGACACGGTTGTTCTGTGCAACATTTTCCTTTAATTTAAATGGCTCTTCTCCTTTTCTGATGTTTACTTTCTGGATGTATTTACAGACAGCAAACATACCCCCTCGGAGATTTAATTTTGCTAAACAGGCCAAGTCCTTTTTTTTTTTTTTTTTTTTTTTAACCCTTTTTTTTTTTTTTTTTTTTTTTTTAACCCTTATTTTCTTCTTTTTTTCCCTTGTATTGAAAGCTCTTTATACTCTGCAGTTTCAGTTCATGGCTAAGCATGTAACCAGGACAACATGCTGCATCTTTCGTGGTCTTACCAAGGCCTTGAATGACAGTGTTACAACTTCCTCATCTCTAGTGGGATGTCTTTGCCCAATTACTCTAGAACTTTGGTTGCTTTTTACCAGGCATTTCCCATAGGAGGCTATATTCATAGTGCACCTCATTCTTTGTCCTCCACCTGGTTGTGGGGCTGCCAGCTGGGGGCACTGATTACCTTTCCTCTTATTTGACTCTTTTCTCCTCAATTTCTGTTACTCCACTCCTCAAGGTAATTCAGCTTTTGTCTTTCTGATATTTTGAATTCCCTCTGTGTTGAAATTTTTATTGTACCTTCTGCTTCTCAAATAAACTTTTTTTTGGTGGGGCATGTGATAGATTTTTCTAAGAGTCCTCTGTCAGACATGTAAATCTGCTCCTCTATGGTTTAGAGGTGGATTTCCAGTTCTTTCCTTTATCTTTCTTCTGTCTATTCTGTAATGCTGTTTGTCCTCATACAGTCTCTCTCTTTCTTTCTCATGTTAGGCTTGCTGCTTCTTTCTTCCTGGTCCTCACATCTCCTGCTTAATTTTCGTTTTCATTATCTGAGTGCAAACAGTACCTCACCTGTAATGGGAGTACCTCATTCCACTAGTGGAAGTCTTTCTTAGCTGTATGTTTTTTGCTCTGTGCATTGACCAGAGCTAAAGATCTATGTTGTCCTATATATCTTCATGCATCTTCCCTTCCCCTTCCCTTTCCCTTTCCCTTCCTCTGCCCCTTATCCTTCCCCTTCCCCTTTTTTGGCTTTCCCTTCCCCTTTCCCCTTCCCCTTTTTCCTTTTCCCTTCCCCTTTTTTGCCTTTCCCTTTTTCCCTTTCCTTTCCCCTTCCCCTTTTTTCCCTTTCTCTTCCCCTTTTTTCCTTTCCCTCTCCCTCTCCCTTTCTCTTGTAGCTGCATATTCCTGTTTGAATTCAAAGCACTTTTCTCAGGAATTTTTTTTTAATTCAATTTTTTGTAAAAGATTCTCAGCATGCTTAGCCTTCTCATTTTCTGTTGATGTCTACAATTTTTTCAGGTCTTTCCATCACTGCCATAATTTCAGACCTTTCCTGCCTTCATCTTCAAAAGCTTAGAAAAACCTACCACTGCACTTGCAACTTATTTTCTGTCGATGAGTCCCTTCATTCCTGCCTATTGACTCTTTAAATGCCCCACTCAGTGGTCAAGGTAGTCTTCAGTTACTATGTCAGGGAATCACAGTTCTTTCCCTGTATGTTATCTTACTGTCTTTCAGCATGGGTCTGTGTTGGAAGTCAACCATTCTTCCTATCATTTGGCAGGCAGTAGTCTTCTCTGAAGCTAAAAACCTTGGACAAAGTTGCAGATTTGAAAGCTGGAATGTTGTAGAGGTAATTCTCTTTTCTTGGCCGGGAGAAAACCTAGCTGCAGCCTCGAAGCTGACAGCCGGGGGAAACTGATTGATGTGAGTCTGTCAGGTACTCTGACTTTGCCTTGGTAGAGAAGGAATGGTTTTGAGTGCATGAAGCTCTGCATGAAACCCATTTCCTGGAGGAGTCACAGTGATTGAGTATTTAAATACAGGAGATGTTGGTCTGCATTGCCATAGACTTCTGTAAATGACTCTGAAGTGATTTCCAGTCCTTACCAGCTTCCTGGGGAGGTGTTTAGCTAATTTGTTTCAAGCAAGCTCAGAAGGCACAGCAAGGTGGTGAAAATCCTGAACGGACTCAATTGCCTCCAACTTTTTGAAGGGGATGTGCTCTGATTCCCCTTTCACCTCTTAAGGCTCATGCTAAATCAGAATCAGAAATGTTGTATCCCACCATTACCATTTTGTAAAACAACACTGTTGGATAATGGGTTTGATGGTTTATTTTTCTCTTCTCTGAAGCCCTCTGCAACAACTCTGAGCCTGAGACGGCTTCATTGGCAGCCTCAGGCTAGGTGGCTGTGCTCAAATACATAATTTTCCTGATGCAGCACATCAGGCAGTGAACCTGACCATTAGGTCATCAGTTGCATCCCCCTTGGTGACCTGGAGCAGGACCAACTTGCTGACAGAGGCAGGGTAGTGTTTCTTGGCCTCTTTGTCCATGTGAACTAGCAGTCATGTTTTCTGTTAGTCTGTGAGGACTGCAGATCCCAGAGTGCTTGTCTGCAATAAGGGTTTGTGCCTGTGGATGGCTGGGTGGTCAGGCTTCTCCATGAGGTAGGGCTCAAAGAAGGAAGTCACAAGTTTCTTTCAGAGAGTTAGTATGGGAGGAGAAGGGAGTCCAGGTGCAGCTTTGTCAGAAAGACAATGTGAGCAGCCACTGCTGTTCAACACTTGGCACTGTCTGCTTTTGCTTTTGAGCACATCTATTATGCTTTTTCTTTAAAACTTCATCATCGTGCTCCTTACTCTGTGTGTTGTTTGTAATTATTAAAAGTACTTGTTTTGAGATAACTGCAATATGGCACATACATAATTAGGTATAATTAACTCCAATTAACTATGTTTGCAACACTTCTGCCGTATTTTGAAGCTGGCATATTACTAACAAATTCACATTTGCAAGTTCAAGTTATAGAAACCCACCCATATTCCAGGTGTTTGCTTTTTCTTTACAGTACTATGTCTTTGAATCCAATAGTTTGTTGTTCAGTTGTCTGCATAATTAACTTGCAGTTTGTAGAACTCTGAGTGCATGATCCTCACAGTGCATCACTAGTACTCTTCGCATGATGCTGCTGAGGAGCTGCTGCTGCTGATAGCATCTCAGTACCCAGTTTATAAACTCCTCACCTTGCCAAAGCTGTTTAGATGAATACATGCTATGTTTGACAAAGGCCCAAGTACCACACATGGTGAATAAAACCTTGCATTTCTTATTTAAACACTGAGCCAAAATTTTGGTCTTTATTCTTTTTAAGGTCCACCTCTCCTTACTTTGTCCTTTTAGTATTAATTTTGTTGCTTTTGTTGTTCTTGTGGGAAAGAGCTCTGAACTGTCATGCATTAAGAATGATTGATTGAAAGACAAATGAAGTTTGGCAATAAGGGCAAGATGCTAATGCAGTTTATATGTGAGGAGCATACTGTGGCATATTGCTGTACTCTCTGATGCTCAGGATCCTGCACCTCTGACCAAGTAAAATTGGCATCTTCCTTTGCACCTCAGCCTACTGTTCAAAGGTGGCCCTTAATCCTCTAGATGTTGGCTGACACATTTCTTAGTATATTACCTCCTGAAGAATAACTGAAAACAAGAAGAGTGCTAGTGTAGATTGCAAGGTCTACGTCTTGTCCTGTTGATGAAACACAGTGCATGCACAGTAGATGTCATAAATACTGACATTGGCAGAAAAAGGTATCTTGGTTGGCCTCCGTACAACAAGGTTTCGTGATACCTATCGCTCCTCTATTTTTTAAGGCTGCATGGGTATTAATTTACTTCAGGCTATGATCAAGCTGTCACTTATTTTAATGGGCTTTGGATCAGACAGTTTTGAGTTTGTTATGGTTTCCATTACAGTGTTAATTAACTTAGCATGCAGATTTGACTATGAAGCTCAGAGATTTCATTTAGTTTTTATAGTTTAATTGTAGTAAATGCAGTAAATGTAGCATATGCAGATGAGAAGTTATGTGCAATTAATATTGACCCAGGACAACTCAATTGTCAGACAGTTGCCTCTGAAAACTCACCAGGAAGTACTGATTTTGTAGTGTGGCGTTTTCAAACAAACTTGGTACTGGCCTATTCTTCCTGAAGCTGTATTCTTTCTAAAGTCATGACTGTGTGAAAACTTGATGTCTGCAAGTGCCAACACAGAAAGTCAGAAAATCATGTCATTTGGAGAAGTTAACAGCAGTGTTACCTCCTGCAACTTTTTATTAAAAATGGAGAACTACACATAGATGGAATTAGCCTCTGAGTGGGTGTGGAGATGTATGTGAGGGCAGTTAGGAGAGTTTTGTTTTCATAGGTGTTTTGGTTTAAAGACCACATGTGCCAGGAGACAAGGCCTCTTGGAATAGAAACTCTTCCCTCCAAATTATTGTAAATCTGAAATTATGAGAATTTCGAGTAAAGTGGAAAAAACGAATGAGAGTTTAACTAAAATGGAGAACAGACAGAACAAAACAATCAATAACAGAAAATGTTGCCCAAAAATCACTCTTTTGCTTCCACACTGCCAAGGCAACAACAGAGTCCCGACACAGTCACGTGGTCCTGATGTAGCTTGGGAAGAGATGCAGCTGCCACACAGAAGTCACAAACAATGGCACTGGTGGCAGGGAGCCAAGCAGGTCCTGTGAGTGCCACGCACAGTGGTATAGCTCACCACACACAAAGGGGATTTCCCTGGCTTGCAGCTCCAAGGGTGGGCTTTGCAGCAGCAAAAATACGGCACGGTCTTTGATGGCGGCTGCAGTGAGAGTGGCAATGGCAGAGGTCGTCTGGATATGTGGAAAATCTGGCCCTGCAGAAGTGGCAGTGGCAACTGGCGTGGGGTGTGTGACTATGTGCCTCTGGGCTGTGGCAGGCATGGGCAGAGAGCTCTCCCAGCAGCAGTGCATGAATGGCACAGTAGAGCTGTTTCTGCTGAGGTGCCTCTTCAGCCTTATTTTCTGAGAGGCTTACACACTGGTGTACTTTTTGGTTATAGTTTGATATTTCAAGAAATGAAAAGTCCCTAATCTGGTGTGAGCCTGATGTAAATGGAAGAGGATTCTCCTGAGGATGGGCATCCTTAGGCCTATGGGATGGCCCATCACTTAGGAACCTTCACATGATGATTTTCATAGCACCCTGTGAAAAATGTGAGAGAAGGCACGAGAACTTGCCTCTTTCACAGCACAACTTGAAATTTGATGTATAAACCCCCTCTAATTACTCAGATATCTGTGGCTGCAAATGTCATGAATAACTTAGGCAAAAAGGAAAAAAAATATGAGGTTCCTGGAATAGTTTCTAGATTTGAATTAGAGGTAATGGGGATTGTGCAGGCTGAGTCTTCTTTAGATTCACCACTCAGTGAGAGGGGAGTGAGCAAGGAGGACTGCTTGGAGGGTTGCTTGTGCATTTCAAATTACAAGGTAACAGCAAAACCTTTTTTTTTGTTTAAAACCAGAATGTAGAGGCAGTATTAAAAACAATTCAAGGGTCAAAAGGGACAGAGACAAGAAATTGCATAGGTAGACTTCTAAATTGTGGGTTAAAGTGACAGGATGAGAGGACATAGTCTTAAGCTGTGCCAAGGAAGGTTTAACTTGGATGTTAGGAGGAATTTCTTCACAGAAAGTATGATTAGACATTGGAATGTGCTTCCCAGGGAAGTGGTGGAGTCACTGTCTTGGAGGTGTTTAAGGAAAGACTGGACGTGGTGTTCAGCACCATGGTCTAGTTGACTTGATGATTGCAGAGGTCTTTTCCAACCTACTTGAGACTATGATTCTGTGTGAAAGGCACAACTGCATGGACAAGTTGTGGGTTGGCATTTCTGGAACATGTGCATCATGGTCTGCACAAGATTTAGATGTTTGACTGCTGTTTCATGCGTTCTGGCTCACCTCATTCATGGTACTTCAGTCTTTGGCCTGCTTGGGGAAGCTCCATGTTGCAGGAAATAGAATAAAAGATATATTTTGCCTGCTACAGGATGGGGAAGGAAAGAAAGGTATCTGTGCTGTGCTCTTACTAATGGGTGTCTCTTCTATGGCTCCCCATTCTATATATAGTCTTATCTTATAGTTTTCCATTTGAAAGGCTGTCATCATGCATGAATAGCCAGGTTTCCAATATATATGATCCCCCATTCCTCCCTACCCATTAATTTCATCTGTCATGTTAACTCAAGCTTGGGTGACAGGGCATTGAAGGGCAGAAAAAGGGGTATACCTGAGCAATTGTTAGATGTCAGAACAGGGTTCCCACAAAGTGCACTGCATTTTCACAGTCTCACCCCTTTTCTATCATAAGTATGCTTTCAGAAAAGAGGGAAAAAGCACAATCCTTTCCTCCCTCACTGCCTACCCTGTTTATGAAAGCAGCCTGAAAGCAACAAGGTTTGGAGCAGAGTGATTGCTGAGCCTGCAGCTTATTGCAATTTTCAGTGCATTGTCTCTCTACGTGAAGAGCTGAAGAGCTAAGCTGAGACAAACGGCCACTAATTTTTTCTGCTGCTTCTGCTGGAAAAGCTCCATGTTGGTCTACAAAGGCAGAAACTGTATGGACAACTGGCCTGGTTTGCAGCACATGTGCACACAGTATCTGCTTCACCTGCTTCAGGGCATTGGACAGTATTCAGTTACATGTAGTGACTCAGAAGGCTTTCCCTTGATGGTACATAAAAGTTCACTTGCAGAACATCAGCTTACATAAAAGTTTGAGCTATTTTTGTTCAAGTGCGTTGCCATACATTTTTAGACTTGCTAAACCTCATGCACACTCCGTTTACCAAAATCCACCACTTTGCTACATACAGTGAGAAGGTATCAAAATGCCTCTGAAGCTTTTAGGTACTGCAGTCATACAGAGTGCTCTGTGAACACACCATTTTGCTTGTGCATTCGGATATCAGGGGCATATCTGCTAATTTCACCATAGTATAATTCCCACTTTCTAAAAGTTAACAAAGATACAAAAAAAAATTCTAATGTGAAAACTCCTGCTCAGATTTAGAGAGTAGCACGGATTCTTACAGATTTCAGTTGTTAAAACTCTTATATTAAGTGTATTAAGTCTTATCTTTTCTGTTATACACAATTAAAACTTAACATAGCGCTGCTTTCTTTATTCTCTACTCCTCTATACAGAGATCCATTGCACTGTGCTTTGGTTCCAGGGTCTATTTTAACAGTTCCACAAAGAGTCACCTCTTTGTCTTTATCCTTGAAAACTTCTAAACCTGATTGAGTCTCCCTGAATCAACCTGTTACACCTCTGGACATACCTGGATGCTCTAAACTCTTCCCCTCTCCTCTCCTTCCTCCCCTCCCCTCTCCAACCATCCTTTTTTGGGGAGAAGAAATTTTGCACATGCTTGTGCATTTTTTTTCTGTACCTTATCTTCCTTAGAATTAAAATGAGAATGCCTGCATGGTTTAGATTTTGGTGTTTAATTTTTCTTTATTACAATGGAATTGGTGTGAGAGATGCCTTCTTGTAAAAATATTTTCCAAATGTCAAATTTTTATGGATTAATTTGTTTCTTGCTCCCTGCTGTGTCCCAGGACACTTCGAACATGAAACTTTTTTTCCAAGAGTTTTAGCCTGCTTTGAATATTTACATACATCGAGTTGCAATAAAGCCAAACAATTTTCTCATTAGCAATGCAGTCTGCAGAAGTCAAATAATTTCTCCTGTGGTTTTGTCAGGGAGATCGTGCACTTGAAATATTGGAGAGGAAAAAAGGTTTCAAAGAAGAGGACTCAAGATTAAGATCATTCACTCTAAGAGAAGTCTTGAAATTAGCCCTTTCATTATGCCATATTTATTGTTTAATTTGCCTCAGTGGCATTTGGTATTGGTACATGAAGTATGAATATGCTTGCATGCTGCATGCCTAGGCAGAATATTAAAGTATTTTACCAGAGCATCTTCATATGAGGAGAACTTGGACCAGACCATGTCCCTGAATGACATCAGGTGAAAGCAGCACTAAGGGTATTGAAGATGGGACTCCCTAAATACTGAAGCATGCCCAGCTATAGAGAGGTGTATGTCCTACAACAAGGGAGTTAACATGGAATCTTTGTTGTGGGATTTAAAGCACCCTTTAGGACATGGACCTTTGTGCTGGCAGACAGTTCCCACAGCTTCAGCAGCTAGAAGATAAAGGAGTTCGCAGTGGTCTTTTCCCCCCGTGTCTCCAGGCAGGCTGAAACAGTGTAAGTACAACCGAGTCTGGGTTTCCTAACACTATGGCTTGTGGACCACAACAGACACTATTTCTGTGTCTAAGGTTAGTACAATATCTACCAAGGAAAGGTGAGAGCATTCCTGAAATATGAAGAAACTCCTCCTCTCCATTACCATACCTTTCAAATCAAGAGGCTTTCAGTCAAGAACATAGAAAAAGGAAGCAACAATTATTTACTAGAATATGTATATATTATAAAAGGAACAAGCAGTAACACAATAAGAAAAAAATCATCCCAACAAACCCTATGCCACTGCTGCTCTGTGTGTTTTTCCTTGGTGTGGTCATAGCTGTGGGGAAACAGGCAGGTCCTGTGGGCTCACCACATATGCAGGCGTTCCCTGGGTTTTGCTGCTGAGATGGGCAAGAGTCACTTTTCCAATACAGGAACAGTGGTAGATGGGGAGGGACAGACGGGCTGACTGAGCGATTGTCGTGTGTTAGCTGAGGCTGGGGAAACTTTTCTTATGTTAAATAGTTTTCATTGTTCAGAGTGAGGGGGGAGAAAAGGCAGGTATACTCCACCCCTCCAGCCCTCTTGTCTTCAGCACTCACCAGTGTTGCCCACCCTTCATCTGCGCAGCCATCCTAGAACAGGGGCCTCCCTGCCACACGACCATCAGGGGCCATTTGTTCTCAGACTGAAAACAATGAAGTCTTCCACTCCATCCCTGCAGAGGAATTCTGTTCTCACCTTAGTGGGTTATGTTTTCCCTTTCTCAGTTTGTCAGCATCAAGATAGTAATGGGAAAATTTCCTCAAAAGAATCTAACCCATAACATGCTAGAAGGAAGTCTACGTGCTCCTGGTTTTTAAGAGGCTGTGGAGAAGTCAACAGCTTTCCCTGTTGGTATTCTGCCCCTGGCAAATACCTGCCTCCTGGGTCAGTGCTGCAGAGCATGTAGGGGTGATGTGTCTCCATCAGAGTAATTTTTTGAGAGGATGAAGAGGAGCAAAGGAAAGAAGTCATAGCATTAATGGCGCATGAAGATAATAACCACCACTGATCTGCAGCACTGATGAAGGTCGTATAATAACTGAGCTAGAGATGCAGCATCTGCGTGTGGTGAAGAATGTGCAAAGTTTTCCTGCAGGAAAGCATATGAGCTGCACAGGGCAAATAGAGACCAGTTATGTATATTCTTTTTAGCTTTCAAAATGATTATAGAGTAGCTTTGGGCTGCTGACAGTTTTGCTTGGGTGCAGCTCTTGAGACCTGTGTTTCTGACCCGTTAGTGTATCCATTATTGCAGCATCAGATATTTACAACGAGAAAAGAGCAGGGCTAATATCTGTTGTGTGTATATCTTCCCTTGCTCTGTTCCTTGGTGAGGTGATCTCTGTAGTGGTTTATTAAATAGCTCACATTCTATGTGCTTGTTCCTCTCCAGTGACCTCCAGCAGTGGAGATGGAGTTTATAAAAGAGATAGCATCTTTTCTGTGTTGTTTCTCATACTCTGCCCATTTTTAAATACTTAGTATTGATGGACTCTACAGATGTGTCATTATTTCCTTAAGATGAAATCCCACAGTCACACAAATGTCAAAACCTCACACTTGCTCCTGCTGTGTTGCAAAAGACTACCTGCTGCAGTAGTGATGATGTACAGAGTAGTGGTATCTTCAGAACTGCCACTCCTCAAAAGCTGGGGCAGACAAAGAACTCTGTGGAGCAGAGCAAGCAATCCCCAAGAACATTTCTTGTTTTGTTTCCCTCTCAGTAAGAAGCTATATTCTTCACAGTGCTCCTGTGAAGCTCACTTCTTTTTTTTAATTCATTTTAGACATTCACACAGGCACTGCCATAGCAGTCACTGAGTTACACCCTCTGACTGATGAATGTACTTAACTTGCAGGGGGAGTGCTATTCTTTTGGAGGCCAGTGCAAATATTCAGGAATACTGCCAGATTTTTTTTTCAGTGATCTACTTGGTCTTTTTGTCTGGACTGTATGTCTGTCTCACTTGTGTCACAGTTTGGGGAGTGTCCATCATATCAGCTTAGAGCTACACTGCTGGGCACTGGCCAAGGAAAGGCAACTGCATGACGTCCTTCATCTCAGATTTTGTTTTCAGGGAGGAATCCATGTGAGATTAGAAACTGAAATAAGGAGTGAAGGAGGGTTGTGATAAAAAGAGGAAAAAACTGTATTGAGGGGAGTTAAGGATGCTGGGGGGAGATGAAGTAGGGAAAAGCAGGCAGTTTAGCTAAGAAATCTTGCCACTAAGAAATCTTGCCTCTAAGAGTCCCAGGTGCCTGGTTTAGTATTTAGTGGTGAAAAAAAGGTGATGAAAGACTGGCTTTCTACAAGTGGAAGGATGAGGTACTTGGGCTCTGTGCCTGTCCACTCATTTATATTCAGATTAAGCGGAGTCTGCTTTTCCAGGCTCATATATTCCAGGAAGTTGAGGAGATGGGGCTGGTCACAGAGAAAAGTGGGCCTGAATGTGGTGCTGCACGGTCAGTAATGGCAGAGTGGTTTGATAACTGTCCTGGACTCTCAGCTACAGGTAGTGTTTGCTTTTTTTCAATTTAGGAAAAATGTGGAAATCCATGTCCCATCCCCTCTTCACCCTTTCAGCTCCTCATTCTGCCCCATATTTTGTGATTCCTTACTCTGTAAGCAAAGGTAGATGGGGTCTTGCAAAAGAGGAAAGCAGATAGTGTTGTCATCCAGATGAAGCCCAGGAAATGGGAAGAGGTCAGCTGAAGACAAGGTGGGAAAAGTAGGCATTATTAAGGACCTGTGTCAGCAAGTACATCTGCAGAAGAGAAGTGGGAACAAACCCATGACATCACTTTCCAGAAGGTGAAATTAAAACCAGAGTGCACTGAGGGGACAGCGAAGACTGAAACAAGCAAACCGGCCAGAGAGAAACAATCATTGCTGTCCTCAGAACCTGCTCATTGCAGAGAGCAGCACAAAGGGGAGCTGTGAAAATGAGAGGAGTTTGTGAAGTAAGAGAAGATCTCAGGCAGTCAGACGTGCTCAGTCACAGAAAAGACAAGACAACCTTGTTTACTCATACATAAAAGGCTGCTGCGAAGATAAAAGAGTTAGACCAATTATTTCCAGTCACTGGCAAAGGCTATTCACAGATAATGAATTTTGAGGGCCGACAAGGACAACATTGAAATAATCCAGTGAAACTTGTGACTTGCAAAGTTTTAATTCTCTTGAAGCAGAAGGAAAGGATATCAGTGGGCATGTGATCAGCAACATAACAAAGAATATAGCTGGCAACCACGGCCAGTTGTGCAATAGCCAGTAGACCCACCCTTCAGATTAGAGTTTGAAGGAAAGAGCTGAAATATGCTGCTGTGTGAAGGGAGCTTTCCTCATTCAGATTTCATCAGAGCTCCAAATCTCAACTGCTGCCCTTCCAGGAGAAGATACAGTTGCTGAAGTCACAGAAGAACTCTTTCTTTTTTTTTTTTTTTTTTTTTTTTTTTAATTGCATAATAATTAATAGATGTAGTGATGTGTACTGTAGTCCAGTTTTATGAATGCAGTAGCTACATCTTGTCTCTCTTTATGGATTTGTATGTCACCATGGTATAGTGCAGATGAGAGGAGCAAAATTAAGTGCAGAAAGGGAGTGGTCTCTAGACCATCTTCACCTAGCTTTTACCTTCCCCAGAAATACCATACTTAGCATGTAGGGGCATAGTGGAATAAGATCTTGGATTTTAGTACTATACCAAATGGCCCACCAGGGTTCTGCGTGTGTACGATAAAGAAATGGTACAGAACTTCTGAAGGCAAATTGACCTGAATTGCCAAACCAAGATCTAACACCTAAGAACTCTGGACACATTGGGTCGACTCCATCTTTAGGAATACAAATTCTATCCAGACAAAGAAAGTCAGCAGTAAGAGCAAGGTAAATTTAAATGAAAGATCCAGTCAATCTTCATCTATTTATTTTAGCAACTTCTGCTAAATGGTCTGTGACAAGAATGCTCAAATATTATCCCATGACAATTTCAAGTTAGATTCTGGCACATTAAAGTGGATGTAGAAAACCATTTTCATATGGTCTATATTATTTGATCAAATGCTTGATCTGGTACTTGAAATTGCTTGCCCATGTGGCTTCTTTCAGAAACTCCGCTGACAAATTGACTGAGTCTGGCATGCAGTAGTTCTTTTGCACTGAGCATCATATTTTCATCTGATCCAAGGTTATTTCTCCTTTTGCTTTCTGTCTCTCTTCTCTGGCAGCCATTCGCACTCCAGCAGAAGGATGCTGCATGGAAGGCATACCTCCTGCAGACACCCTGTGGGTACTTCTTTCTTAATGTTTGCTATCAACTGTGGCAGCTGGAAAGCATGTACACGGTGCATTGAGCCCGTCTCATTGGCTGACAGAGGGAAAAGGACAGAAACCTGCAACCTGAAGTCACTGTAGTTATTCTATGCCACCTGGGCTGGTAATGCGAGCAGAACCTGCTGCCCGCTTTAGGGTAGTTTACTGAATCTAAAGGAAACTGTATTGCATGTAGAAGAGAAATTGTCAGCGTAACTGGAAATTAAATGTATTCTCCCTACATCACAGGATAGGCAGCGTTTATTTGTATGCATCTGTATAATCTAGCGTAGCAGTGGGCAGGAGTCTGACCTCTGGTTCGATTTTGCAGATGGACTTAAATTGCCAGAGTCTGTCCTTAATTTCCATAGGAGGGCATGAAGGAAGAATGAAAATGCATTGCTTCTACACAAATTATGCAGTCACAATGAATAACGAGTGATGTCTCTGCAAGTAGCCCTACAGCCCTTTATGGGGTAATGTGGTCTTTGATGCCAATGAGAAGCTTCCTTCTGCAAAAGCTGAACAGAGACTGCAGGATTTGGTTTCACAGGGTTTTATGAAGAACAGGTGTCAGAGCCACTAAAAGAAATTTGGGTGTACTTCACTAGCAGCCCTCCTAGTTTATCTATTTTTGCTGCCACCTTGGTTTATGACATTACTTCTCTGGCGTGTGTTTTTGTGTCCGCACTCTTCAGTCTGTTTTAATTTACTGACTCCATTAAGGCCATGAAGTGAGTGAGTAGGGCAGATTTGTTACCCAACAGCTTCACCTTGAGTCATTCTTGCAGGGAATAAATGGGGACATGAGCTTTTGGGAATTCAATGGGGTGCCAACTGCTGCCTTCCTGTTCAATTTGGGTTGAAGAACAGTGTTTATAGCCTTTCTCTGCAGTACAATCCCCAAGCCAGTAACACCCCACTGTGTATTCGTGCTACTCTGCAGGGTCAGTCATACTGTTTTGTCACTCTGTGGGAAACAACATCATGTAAGTGCAGGGGAAAACACATCTCAAACTGAAATGTCTGGACTCTTGAGAGAAATGTGTGCTTCTGAACAGTGGGGCTTCTGCTGGAATTACATGCTATGATAATGCTTGACCCCCTAAGCAAAGGCATTAGGTGCAAGAGAATAGACAATCTTGCCTATTTGTGAAGTCCTGGTAAGGATGTAACATCATTCCTATTTTCCCTGACTCATTTTCCAATTATATTCCATTTAATTTATTTGTTTAGCAATGAACTTCATTTCCAAATAAGGATAATGTTCATACATGGGACTTCTGATGGTCCCAATAAACAACTTTCACTCATTCTTATAGGCAGACACATCTTTTGGTAAAAACTGGAAAAATTTTCTCTGAACTTGTCCTAGAGTAGCTAACAGGGATGAGATAAACATAAGCATGCCTTTGTGTGTGTAGAAAGAAGGGACGTGAGAACAAAAGCAGCAATATCTTAAGACCAGCCTTAAATGTATGCAGTGCGTTTTCAGAGGAGAGGATAAAGGCAGTTACCTCAAGAGGGGTTCATGGGCTCCCTGTTTGGAGCATGAAGCCCCATGAAGCCCCATGGGGAATATAGGGCCTGCAAGAAAGGCTTTGACTAAATCTGCCTGAAGAGCGCATTGTTCCAAGTGGATGGAGGGAAGCAGGCACAAGCTGAGCAGTGGCCAAAACCAGACACTTTTTTTTGCAGGCCATATTTTCTGCAAGACCTACAGAAGAGGGACCAAATGTTGTCACATTTCAAAAGGGCTATATGCAAACTTCCCAGGTAATGAGTACCACCACACAGATGTCTGGCTTTCCAGTACTTTCTATCCTTTGATAGGTTCTGTGCAGACTTACAACTGCATTTATGTTACCTTCCCCCTCCCACTGCCATCTGATTCCCATGTAGTGTAATAGTGGGGAGGGATTATGCTTTCTCTTTGAAATAAGAGGAAAAGGAACTTTGATGCTACCTGGGGTCCCTTTCTCAGTGGATTGTAGTCATTTCTATATGTGGTGGGTTGTTGAGTGGACACAAGGTGCGCAACAAGCTGCTTTACCACTCCTATCCTCAGCAAGATGTGGGGGATGAAAATAAGACAGAAAACCTTATGGGTCAAGATAAAGACAATTTAATTAAGCAAAATCAAAGTCTGCATATGGAAGCTAGAGAAAACAAAAGATTCATTTTCCATGTTCCATCAGCAGGTAATGCCCAGCTATTTTGTGGAAAGTAAGGCTTTGGTGCGCATAAGCAGTAGCTCCAGAAGACAAATGCTGTAATAATGAATGCCCCACCCATCCTTCCTCTTAGCTTTTGTTGTTTGAGATGTTATATGGTATGGAACATCCTTTGGACAGTTTGAGTCATGTCCTCTCCCAAGATTTTGCCCACCTCAAGTTCACTGGCCTTTAGGGAAAGAATGTTGGAAAAACAGGCTGCTGCTTTGCCATCACTGCTCAGCAGTAGACAAAACACTGATGTATTATCAACACCTTGCTAGTTACCAATACAAAGCACAGGTCTGTAAGGGCTGCTAAGGGGAAAATTAACTCCATCCCAGCCAAATACAACACACTGTAATATCATGCTCTTTGGTTTCAAAATTTCTGAATGCTGCCATCATTATGGATCACCACCAGAAACTTGTCATTCTATGCTAGAGCAGCCTGAGTACTGGGCCCTGTAAATACCATCAATTTCACCAGTGTGACAGGTAGAAAAGCTATTTGTCCGAAGAACCATGGGAAATAAGTGACAGGAGGAGAATAAATCTGTGCTGGTCTTCAAATTACAAAGTCACTGTAAAAATCAATTAGGTTTCTCCTAAGTGAGACCTTTGTTCTGTTTGTTTTGGCTTGTGTCACATCAGTCAGTTTTACTTGCGCTGCATAGTGCACAAAGTGCACATAGTGCAGGTTTTTGAACCTGTATAACTCAAGTTTTTTCAGACATAGGAAAAATTCTGCCACTTATAGATTTGCAATGAAGTTAAAGGAAGTAGAGATGAAGTGAAGATCTTGTTTTGATGCTGTTTGCAGTGTGGGAATAACTGTTCTGAGTGTGGCCACCCTGACTGAAATACTCCTTTTCTCTTGCTTTGTGCAAGAGAACACAGGCTGGAGATGGGAAGCTGGGACTCCACCCTGTAGTCACTGTGCATGTGAGATGCTGGTGTCCGCACTGCTTTAATGCCTGTAGAATGTGTTGCTTTGAAAATCCTTGGTATGCTACAGGCACACTGGAGTACAGAGTGTGTGAAAGAAGGTTACTGCTCTGTGGCATTTCTCTGGTGTCTTACTGATTGATTAGAAGTTAGAGCATGGTTCTGATAGCACCAAGGTTGCGAGTTTGATCCTCATACAGACCATTCACTTAAGAGTTTGACTTGATGATACTTGTGATCCTTGGGGGACTGTATCTCCCTCCCTTGACCTGCTAGTGATGCTGTGCCTGATGTCCCCTGGACACAGTTGGTCTTCTTGGGCACTGCTGGCTCATACTGACTATGCTGCCAGTCAGCATCCCTATATCCAGGGCTGCTTTGCAGCCACCTTTCTCTGAATTTTCTCTGAGTATTACTCTATACTAGGTGTAGAATACGGCATTTATTTTTGCAAAATTTCTCAGCACATTCTGTGAATCTGAATATTCCCTTGACAATTAAAGCAATTACAATGGAGAGACCCAGTTTGTCTCTACCAGTGTGAGAAAATTAGGGAGAAAAATGCTCTTGGGAAGGGCCAGGACACTGTGAAATATATTTGTTAACAGGATTTCTCAAATGGTATGTGGAATTCAGGAGAGATGCCAGCTTCTGGCAAGTCAGTTCTTCATTAAGTTATGCCTGCTGAGAGCCTAACCACAGTTCTGCAAAGCCAGGTCACTGGTTTAAGAGGAATGCGGGAGGTGTGGACCCTTGCTGGAATGATAATGTGCTGATGAGGGTTGTCCAGGAGGTGTGAAGAGGAAGAGGTCAGGTGCAGACTGGTGACAATGGTGTTGCTGATGGACTCTATGTTGTGGTGTCCTATAAGAAGAAAAGGTCACCTTCTGCCATTTTGGAGGTTCTCTTAATATAACTGGGTGCTATGCTAGATTCCTGGCACCAGTAATCAGGCAAATTAGTACAGATATATACTGATGGGTAAATAAATTAATGTTATAAACAGGCTTGTTAGTTAAAACAAGTCTGACCAGAGTTCAGCACAGCTTGTGACACAGATTTTGCTACAGGCGTGTTTTCCCTTGCTTAGTCAAGCTGATCTTAGTTGGTTTAACCATGAGTTTAAAGCAGTCAGCTCTCATTCAGTTTCAAGCAGTGCAATATTTATTCTTTGAACTTGCTACAGACTTGTCAGCACCTGATTATGAGGGAAGTGAGGCTGCCTTGTGATATCCTGCTTCACTGGGCTAAAAAGTCTGATGGGCAGTTTATGTCTTTTTAATGTTGTTGTAGCTGTGATGGTCTGATGCGAGATTTTAGGTGCAACTATTAAATTTTGCTAATTTAGGCAATATAATGACAAAGCAAAGTACATAGCTGGGTACCATGTGACCTTTCAGACACAGAAATGTTTTGGGTTTTTTTGCTTCTGTGCCTGTTTTGTCAGGGATTGGGATTTGCCCCCTTTTTTTTTTTTTTCTTCTGAGTCTATCTTTTCTGAAAACTTTAGTCCGAGATAAGAGGGTAAATTCATGCCAGGCAAGCTACTCTGTGTGAAAGTAAGCAGACAAGATATTAGTGGCAGAAGTGTCACTAAGTGTCATGGACAGTCATTCTTCCCAGTGGCTGAACCATTTGTCAAACCATGCTTTAAAATGTACTGACATGATTGCTCTGCTTTCTTGAGCAGGCCTCTGCAATTTGATGTAGATGAGTTTTCTGCTTTATAGTGGAAGGCACATGAGACGAAATCTGATGACTTTTACTTAGGTATTTGTATGCAACTCTGGCATTTAGTTTTGAAAAAAAAACACCCTAGAAAAATGCATGTTGCTCATTCAAGTGACTGCAGCAATTCTGCCAGCTCAGGCATTAAAAATCCTTTAGTAATAGTGACTGTTTTCTAGAGGACAACATAAAATGACAACATTTACTTCAACTGTCAGAGCTGAAGTTGTAAAATTTACCATGTTTTTAATCTGAGTTACTGCTAACCTTACCTAGTCTTACCTAGTGATTATGTCTGGGCCTTTCTTTGCTTTAATGTAATTTGTAGTAAGAAGGAAAAACAAGTAAGTAAGTCAGTAGAGTGGTTGCAAATTTTATACTCAATATATTCCCAATGTGTTGTGTGTATCTGTAAGCAATTCAACTAAGTGGTAGGGAAGAAATAGAAATGGTAGATTTAGAGATTTCAGTTCAGAATCAAGTCACCAATGGAGTCAGACAGGGCCCGTGTTTTTGAACTTTTTACAACTGTTAGGACAAAGGACATGAATACTGATGAGTAAATTTCCTGGTAGTGCTGACCTTACTCAAAGGAAGGACTGTATCAAAGAAGGATATAATGAGACTGAATGGAGCATAAACAGCCAGCTGAAATTCTGTGTAGACAAAGGTAAAGGAGAATACATGAGAAGACCAAGCCTAGCTTTACACATAAAGGACTCTTTATTGATTTTTTTTTTTAACAGTGTGTGAGATCTTGATGTTGTAGTGGAGCTATGCAAATGTCAGTTTAATGCACATTGGCAATGAGCAAACAAGGGCATAGAACAACATAGCGCTGTGTAATACTAGGAAGGGAGTAGAAGGCTAAAGGACAAATACTAGTATTTCAATTTCAATTATTCAATTTCAATTATTATTATTATTTCAATTTCATTATTGCCCAATTCTGTGGTGCTCCCCAGCTTGTCCCTACCATGCACAGTCCTAATCAGTGCAGAGTAGAGTAGTTTGGTGGAAGAGACCTACAGTGATCTACCCTGTCTGACCGCATCCAAGCTGGCCAAAAGTTAAAGCATGTTACTAAGAGCATTACCTGAATACCTCTCAAACATTGACAGGCATGGACCACTGACCTCTTCTCCAGGAAGTCTGTTACAGGGTTTGATGACTGTCATAGTAAAAAAGTGTTTTGTAATGTCATGTCTGAACCTCCCGTGGTGCAGCTTTGAAACATTTCTACATAACCTGTCACTGGATACCAAGGAGAAAGCATCAGCACTTCCCTCTCCTTTTCCCATCCTTACGAATCTTAGCAATACACTCACTCCTCAGCCTCTTCTCCAAATTAGGCAAATCCGGAGTCCTTTGCTGCTCCTCACAGGTCATGCCTTCCAATCCTTTCATCAGATTTGTTACCTTCCTCTGGATGCATTCACAGACCTTCACATGCATCCTGAACTGTGGAGCTCAGATCTTGACACAATATTCAAAGTGAGGCTGCAGCCATGCTGAATACAGCAGGACAATCCCCACCTTGACCTGCTGGTGATGCTGTGCCTGATGTCCCCTGGACACGGTTGGCCCTCTTGGGCACTGCCACTCAGCATCCCTACATCCAGGGCTGCTCTGCAGTCACCTTTCTCTGAATTTATACTTTTGCCCAGTATTACTCTATACTAGGTGTAGAACATGGTATTTATTTTTGCAAAATTTCTCACCACTGATTATTGCCCAAATCTTGTAGGAATTATGGTCAAAGAAACCTTCAAACATATATAAGGTGATAGTATGGATGAAATAAGGAATAGCTTCTACTAACTTGGCTTCTTCAGAATTGAAAACCTGTGAAGTATACAAAGATCTATGAAATGTTAAATAGCATGTAGAAAAGACAAGAGGAAAGTCCAAAGACTAGAGAGCTTGCAATGACACTAATAGTGGCTCGGGCTAAAAAGGACCGTCTAAGAAAATGTTTTGTTCTGGCTGCTTTAGCATGTCCAGATACAATCAAGTGAGAAGGTATCGGTCTTTTCAGAGCCTCTTTGGCAGCCTAAGAGGGAAGTCTAATACCTTTGTGTTCTGTACTGTTCCATCTTGTTCTATCCCTTGTGAACCTCTCAGGATAGCTTTTGAGGATCTGGTGAAATATAAGCATCAATAGCTCTTGGAAGAACCCATATAGAGAGGTGTCTCATATTTGCAGTTCATCCAGTTCAGTAAAATCTAAAACATTGAACGTAATTGTGTTCTGGTGTTCTGGGAGTTCTCTGTGTGTTGAGATAGAAACAGATTTCATAGTCCTTGCCCCAGTCCATCCAACTTCTGTTGTCTGTCCCACACTGCTCATTGTGGGATGCAAGTGGGAAACCTAAAATAGATTCAGAGGAACACAAACCAGAAAGCTTCTCAAAGTGCTTCCAGTCCATCAGTTGGCCACCAGTGAAGGTCTAGGAGAAAAAGACAAATAATACACAGTGAGCTTTCCTAGCATCATCCCCAGCTCCTAGAACAGGGTCCTCCAGAGCCTGAGGTATCTCTGAAGTTAGAAGCTGGATTTCATTCCAACTATATGCCTGATTTGTGTAGAAAACTCACTTTCTTGCTAATCCAAACTGGTGTCACCCTTTGAATTCATCCCTGTCACAAACAGGCTGAGAGCAAGATAGGAGCACTGCTCAGCTCCATGACATTTGTCAGCATCTCTTCCTGTGTTTCTTTGGTAACATTTGTGTTCCTGTCTGTTATTCCCTCCATGCCTGCAAAGACCACTGCCTCCTCTGCTCTTAATTGGTGGTGGGGCAATGAAGCATTATTCAGTTTCCCATGCTAGAGGCATGCCTGGGGTGAAGGAACCATGGGCACCCTGGAAAGACTCACCCTCTTGATGTGCTTGTAATGAATTGCATGAAGCATGTGTCACTGGTAACAGTGAAATGTCATGTGTGCATATCTGTTCTGGAAAATGGAGTTAAAAATGTTAATAGTGGAAAGACAAAATCCAAACGGAAAAAAACTCCAACCCCAAACCCTCAGAAGAGAACAGTAAAAGAAGACGGATTCAGCAAGGTTTGTCCATGGATGAACAGCTGAAAAGTGGCACTCAGGGATTTTGCTCAGAGGGTCACTGTATCACAGGAGATCTCTGGAAAAGGTTTAAAACTATTTCTGGAGAAAGCTAAGAACTTTTCCTGCTAACTCCTCCCACAATACTGTAAGAATAGTTAATGCTGCTTAAGCCCACTGCAAATTATCCATTTTCTGTCCATGGATAAATTTTCCCCTGTATTACAAGAATAAATATCATGCATTATGTCATCTTTTTTTCATATTGACAGTTCTCATATGCTACTATTGAATTAGCCCTAACAGCATTATTTTCTCCCAGATCCATCTCCCTTAAAATGATTCTGAAAAAGTTTGGAAATTATGTGGACATGGTTTCCTATAAATAGGAAAATCAGAAAGGTTTCCAGCACCTAGTTTTTCTCAGCAGAAGATATAACTCCTTTTTTCAGAGGTATGCTTATGTTAAAATGATGATAACTCTGTTAATAAATTATTCCATTTGATAACATAAGAAGCAAGGGAAAAAAAATCAAAAGTCTATCAAGAGTTTTCAAGAACAGGGCAAATAACAAATGCATTGCAGATTTTCTTTTAACTTTCCTGTCTGATACATTCTCTTGGAGAATAAACATGTTCTAAGAAGAGTATGTGGGAAAAATTTGCATCTGAGTTCGGCAAAGAGGATAAAGAAGGCTGTCAGTTATTTTGAAGAGATTCTTTAAATGTATATACTGAAATAGGTGTATCCAAGGCTCATCCCTAAATTTTTGGAATAAAGTCACAAAATCTTTGGCATATAAAACCAAAGATGAAATGTAATTTAATTTCTGGTGAGAAAAGAAAGACATCAATAACCTTCAAATTATTTCTTACATGAGTTGAAGTCATAATCTGAAATAAAACACTATTGTTTATTTTTGAGTCATAAAGTGGAAATAAAAGACAAGTGAAAGAACATAAACCAATCTCTATTTCAGGACATATCATCAGGAATTCACTGAAGTGACATCTGTAACTCTAGATTGAATTAGACCCCAAATACAAGACGTTAACAATATATCTTCTATTGACTCTATGACTATAGCTTTATATTAATAGCAACTGTATCTGGTGTAAGGTGTATACACAGTATTTCATGTGTTCCACAGTGCCAAAAGAAATACATTAGAGGAAATCTGTCTAAAGTGGATATGGTTGATGATTTTAGTCTCTTTCACCTTCATCATTGCTTCTACCTCTGTATTCTCTGACACCTAAATAAGAGTACTTTATTCATCAGTTTTGTTATTGAAAATCACAATATGAAGTTTGTATTTATGAAGGTGAATGCTCTCCAGAATCTTCAGAAAAGGTTTTTTTTATTCATGCATGTTTATCACTATTATTCAAAGCATTGTTTTATCATTCACGTATTAGAGTTACTGAATAGTTAAAACACCTGATGGATAATTTATAAGTGGAAGAGGAGGACCTCTCTGTTTATTAAGAAGGCTACACAAGCAGACAGAATGCTATAAATCTGAAATGACAATTCAAGTTGAAGAAAAACTTGTATTTGTTATGTCATTTTATTGAACAAGGGTTATTCCTGGATGCAGATATTATTTGCAGACACTGTGATTTTTAGTAAAGGCTCTGTGGCAGTGACACTGCTAAAATTCACACCTTCTAAATTTCCTTGCCAGACAACAGGAATAAAGAGGATCACCACTGTGCAGGACTATCCTATTGAAGCAGGCAAGTGCTCCCTCCTTAGTAAAACTTTGTTAGCATTGCAATTCATTGGAGAACCAAGTTAGGCAGCAGCAGAGGAACTTCAGTGCAGGGCTGGTCAACAAGTCTGTAGTGGTTTGACCCCGGCTGGATGCCAGATACCCACTAAAAACACTCCGTCGCTCCTCTCTGCAAATGGCAGAGGAGAGAAAATATAACAGGGGGTTTCATGAGTTGAGATAAGCATCATGAGAGGTCCCTTATTGATCATCATTACAGCCCAAACAGATTCCAAGTGGGGATATTAATTGAATTTATTAGTAACAGGATCAGACCTTAAGGATGAGATGTAAAATAAATCTTAAAGACACTTTTCCACCAAGCGCCCTCCTTCCAAGTTCTACATCTTCCAGTCAGTGGTGCAGGGAGACAGGAATAGGGGTTCCAGTCAGATGTTGTTTCTGCTGCTGCTCAGAGAGAGGAATGCTTCCCCTACATCCCTTAGCATCCCTCCCACGGGAGAGAGTCTTCCATGAACTACTCCAGTGCAAGTCTATGCTACAGGCAACAGTTTTTCAGACACTGCTGCCACATGGGTCATTTTTCTGCAGCGTGCAATCCTTCAGGCACAGGCTGCTCTAGCTTGGGACACTCACAGGCCACAACATCTTGTAATGGGTTAACCTTGGCTGGCCGCCAGGTGCCCACAGTCTCTTTAACCCTTTTTTCTCCCTGAAAGTCAGGCAGGGGGAAAAGAATACGATGGCAAATGGAGGGTTGAGATAAGGCAGTTTACTAAAGCAAAAAATTAAAGCAAAGCCAAGCAAAGCCCGTGCAAAAGCGAAATACTAATCTAATCTCTACT
Organism: Serilophus lunatus; assembly: GCA_013399895.1. Taxonomy (NCBI): domain Eukaryota; kingdom Metazoa; phylum Chordata; class Aves; order Passeriformes; family Eurylaimidae; genus Serilophus; species Serilophus lunatus. Next base: position 103,947 of record VXBA01000306.1, read on the forward strand.
TCCCATCTGCGGCGATGACCGGCCACATCCAAAGAAGTAGGGCTTCAACGCGTGTAGTGGCTCTCTTGGTGAGCCACCATGGGAGACTGTGGATGCCCCCCCCCTTCCTGCTTCTCCCCAGCTTTATATCTGAGCTGACGTCATATGGTATGGAATATTCCTTTGGTCAGTTTGGGTCAGCTGGCCCACTTGTGTCCCCTCCCAAAATCCTGCCGTCAGTTGGGGAAGGGACACTACAGTCCCGGTACTGTGCTCAGCAGTAGTCAAAACACTGGCGTATTATCAGCACCACTCCAGCCACCAATGCACAGCACAGCACAGCACTGTGAGAGCTGCTGTATGGGAAATGGGCTCCATCTCAGACAGACCCAATACACATCTACTAGAAAAATCCTGCTCCCTGCCAGAACCCTGCTCCAAAATGGGCCTCTCATGGGGTCACGGCCTCCTTCCAGGATCCACTTGCTCCAGTGTGGGCTCCTTCATGGGCTGCAGGTGGATCTCTGCCTACATGGGCTGCAGAGGCACAGCTGCTCCCATGGTCTTCATCATGAGCTCCAGGGAAACCTCAGATCTGGCACCTGGAGCACCTCCTGTCCCTCCTTCTTTGTTGATCTTGGTGTCTGCATTGTTGTACACAGGGTCTTGCTCTGCTCATTTCGAGCTCCTATCTTCATCTAACACTGAACTTTTTATTTCTCTCTTCTTAAATAGATGTTACTATCACTCCTGATTGACCTGGCCTTGGCCAGTGGTGGGTCCAGCCAGGAGCTGGCTGGCATTGTCTCTGCTGGACATGGGAGACCCCTATAGCCCCCCGCTAGCAAAACCTGGCCACAGAAAACCCAATACTTCATTGAACCCTGTCTTTTAACTATGGATGAACTGATCTCAGAGGTGAATCCCTGGGAATAAAGTTTGAGACCTATGGCCCAGGACTACATTAATGCTTTAGAAGATCGAGAAGATGTTTGGTGGAAAGGATTGGCAGCCACCACACTGTGTGGTTAGAAATAGTATCATACCTGTACCTCTACAGACGCACAGAAAGGCTCAGGAGGTACTGGGTCCTGTACACGCAAAGAAGTGCACTCATGGCTGTAGCCTAGGGAAAGGATTATCTCTTGAGCTATTTCTTCTCTCATACAGCTGGGTGGGAAGAGGGGTGTTAATGTACTGTCATCTAACAGAGCACCTGCTGGGCCTGGCCACCTAGTAGGATGTGTTTGCAAGGGCAGCAGAAAGTCTCCAGAATGATTTGAGGCTCCATGGTAAAAGCATTGACAAGTAGCAGATAGTTTCAAATACTGATTGTCTCATGTCAGAGCCTACTCACAGAATTCTGCCTAAGTTCAATATTCAGCTAAGTAAGTAGGAACAGCCTAGCCAAGGCTGTCTTAGTATGCAGAGCTACTGTACCCCTTGCCTTGGTGGAGCCAGAGCAAGACTTTGGTAGGACTGTGAAGTGATACATCCTGCAGGTAAATCTTTTCTGCTAATAGTTCATCATAGCCTATTGCTTCATCTGGGTGAAGCTTCCCAGGAATGCATATGGATGGGTACAGACAGATGGTACAATGCTCTAGGGTTTGTATGCATCTAGGTTGTACAAAAGAGCCATGATTTATAGGACATGCTTTATGCACCATTTTGAATGCCTTGGAAACTGCATGGGGATAGTAATACCTCTTAAGACAAGAAAAGTATTTGCAGTGCTTCAGTCTGACATGACTTGTCCTAACAGTTTGAGAGACCATTTATACTACTAATGTGAAGGCCTAATTGGTGTGAGAGAGTTGTTTTGCATTGTTTTGTATTCTCTGTTAGACAGACTAGTGTACAAGCCCTAAATGGAATTGAAGATATATTTGGAGCAGGAGACTGTTCTGCCTAAAATCTGCCTAAATCCAGCAAATTTATTTGGATCTGATTACTGAAGGCCATGTCCAATGAATTCTTGACCTCCTCTAAGGATGAAAATCTGACAACACATCTGGGCTATCTGCACCAGTATTTAACTATCTTCATAGCAAAAGTATTTTCTGCTACCTAATCAGAACTTCCTATGTTCTTGTGTCCATTGCTTCTTGGACTGTTGCTATAAATGGTTGGGAAGAATCTGGCTTTATCCTCTCTATAACCTAGTTACAGGGACCAGGACCAGTTTATTACTATGTGGATATAGCCAAAACTGTGTATTGTACACACTCTGTGTCATTTCTGATGGACTGTTAATAATGCATCATTTGTAGTAGGTGCCCAGGGAACACCTGACACCTCAGGCTACAATAGATAAGGAAAGAGACAAACTCTGCTAGGTGGGCGAGTGTTTCTTTGCACACCGGTGAGCCAACTGTGTCAACTCCCTACCAGAAAGGCATTAGCACCTTCACACTCAGTTGGAGGGATCCTCTCTGCTAATGCACCCAACTGAACTGGGCACAGTAAGGCAATTGCAACAACCTAGATAATCAAATATTCCAGAAATATCCCATGACTCACAGAGTTAAACCACCCACTGTGAAACTCCCTGCCCTGGGGAGGTACTGGGCACCTGAACCTGAGCATCCTTGGGTTTTGAGACTTCTGGTACCTTGTGGTGGTTTGACCCACCCTTTAGCATTCAGGGGATGATGACGGAAAACTGAATAGAGTTGTTTACTCCAGGGGAATTTGAATTAGAGAGGTAGGGTAACCCACAGGAGACCTCAGAATTACATTGAGGGACCCCCCGACACGCAAGGGAAAAAAACCACACAAAAAGGGGAAAAAAAACCAAAACAAAAAAAGGAAGGGAACCGTTCTCTTCAGCCACCTGACTAGTTGAAAGAAACTGGGAGGAAGGGTAGGAAAGGGTGTCTCCTTCTTTTCCCTCTCTCTTTGGAAGCACTTCTGGCCCTTTAGTCTCTGAAAAAACACAAACACAGGTGAAAACCAGCCCCTCCCTTGTCCGAAGAATCCTTGCTAGCCAAATGGCTCCCAGGTTGAGAGGAATGGATGGAATCCCGCACGGGGCCTGCAGGCGCTGGACACCGGGGCTCCAATCCTTCTCCTAGCAGTGACGGCCGAAAAGAGCGGGGCGGGGCCGTGCCTCGACTTTTAAGCCTTCT
>VXBA01000308.1:1870-12263 GCA_013399895.1 Serilophus lunatus
TTGTTCAGCCTGGAGAAGAGGAGGCTCAGGGGTGACCTTATTGCTGTCTGTAACTACCTGAAAGGAGGATGTAGTCAGGCAGGGATCGGTCTCTTCTCTCAGGCAACTGACAACAGAACAAGAGGGCACAGTCTCAAGCTCCATCAGGGGAGGTTTAAACTTGATATTAGGAAGAAATTCTTCACTGAAAGAGTGATCTGCCATTGGAATCGGCTGCCCAGGGAGCTGGTGGAGACACCGACCCTGGAGGTGTTCAGGAGTAGCGGGAGTTCAGGATGAGGCACCTGGTGCCATGATGTAGATGATGGGCTGTTAGATTATAGATTGGACTTGATGATCTTTAAGGTCTCTTCCAATCTTGCTGATACTGTGATACGGACAAGTGATTTGAGACTCAGTTTTGTTGCTTTTCCCTCTTTTGTGTACTTCTGTTGAAGTAAAAACACATGAAAGAAGGTGAATTATCAGTTCAATCTGGGGTTGTTAAAGATGCAGATTGCTCTGAGACGTAGAATCTATTTCTTTATTTTACAGACTGTAGGCCAAGTCCAACCTGGAGAAACAGATTTGTCGGGTAATATGCTTTTGAGGCCCAATTCCCCAGTTTCCCACTTAGAAGATGTGGCTGATTAATGCTTTTGTCTCTCATCTGCATGTCTTGTGATTCTTTCCTATGAAAGCCTGAGTCTGAGTGCAGAGAAACACTCCAAGGCCTGCCTTTGGGTTTTAGTCAGAAAAAAGTGAATGGTGGGTCAACCTCCTCTTGAAAATTAATCTATTTTATACCATTTTCTTTTTTCTTGACCATAACTGCACTTGCATTCAGATCATAGTCTTTATTGCTAATTTCACTATCGAGTGAGTGTTTTCTGTCCCTGAAATTAAAATGTCAGCCTACTCCAAGCCCTTCTATCCTACTTGAATTACAAATGTTAGCTTTATTCTTGAATCTATAGTTTCTCTTTGGAAGTCTTTGGATTTTTATATATGGCTTGAAGTTGCGGGACTGCTCCTCCTGAAAATTATTATCAGACTTGAAGCATATTCTGAAATTTCTCAAGGTGAGTATTTAGAAGAGGTAGGGCAGACCAGCCTTGTCTTTGTAACAGGGGAAAAAAGTTACATCATGTGTTTTGAATTAGAATAATTTTATTTGCCTATCTTATATGCACACTGCATTCTTCTTATTATGATCATAATTGCTTAACGAGGGAAGAATTTCAGGCATGGATTTTGCAGTCTTACAGGTTCCTTCTGATATTTTTGAACACTCAACAATTACGAATGTGATGTATAAAACATATTTGATGGGACAATATTAAACATGGTTTTCCTTTAAATATTTACATGATATGCAGGGATGTGCATGTTATCCCTTGTTAAACTTGATTGTAAAGGAAATAATTAAAAATGGCGAATTTTGCACTACACTGCTGAAGTTAATGCTAGGTTTGTAGTTTATAGCAAAGGGCTTGCAGGATCAGTGGTCACCTGATCCTGCACATACTTTTATTTATAAAATCATAATTTCAAATAAAAAGATCTAGTCAATATGTAGAAACCTACAACCTTGCTGGAGTAGAACCTTTGTGTCTATTCGTTTTGCTAGATAACCTTTATAGAATGGTTTGAGTTGTAAGGGACCTTTAAGCATCATCTAGTTCCAAACCCCCTGCCATGGACCTTCCACAAGACCAGGTTTCTCAAAGCCCCTTCTAACCTGTCCTTAAACACTTCCAGGGATGGGGCATTCACAGCTTCTCAGGACAGCTTGTTCCAGTGCCTCACCACACTCACAATAAAGAATTTTTCCTAATATCTAATCTAAACTTATCCTCTGTCAGTTTAAAACCATTCTTCTCATCCTATCACTCCATGCCCTTGTAAAAAGTCCCTCTCCATCTCTTGTGCAGTATGTTTAGGTACTGTAAAGCTGCTAAAAGGTTTCCTTGAAGGCTTCTCATGGCAGACAACCCTGACTCTCAGCCTGTGTCAATAGGAGAAGTGCTCAGCCCTCTGGTCATCTTCATGACCCTTTTCTGGACTCGCTCCAACAGGTCCATCACCTCCTCCTTATGTAAGGGGAACCCAGAGCTGGACACAGTACTCCACGTGGGGTCTCACGAGAGCCAAATAGAGAGGTACAGTCACCTCCCTCAAGCTGCTGGTTGTGCTGCTTCTGAGTCAGCCCAAGCTAGTTTTCAGAGCTGTAGCTTTGAGCTCCGGTATGCATTGCTTGGTCATGTCAAGCTTCTCATCAGCTAATACCCTGTAGTCCTTCTCATCAGGGTTGCTTTTGATGCATTCTTTGCCAAACCTATACCTGTGCTTGGGATTGCCACAACCCAGGTGCAGTTCCTTGCGCTTGGACTTGTTAAACTTCATGAAGTTCTCATCAGTGCACCTCTCAAGCCTGTTAAGATTCCTCTGGGCGGCATCTCTTCCCTCCAGCGTGTCATCCTTACTACACAGCTTGGTCTTATGAGCAAATTTGCTGAGGGTGCACCCAGTCCTACTGTCCGTGTAATCGATAAAGGTGTCAAACAGCGTCAGCCTCGATACTGATCCCTAAGGAATACCACTTACTATTGGTTACTCCTTGGACATCAAGCCATTGACTGCAGCCCTTTGAGTGCAAATATCCAGCCAATTCCTTATCCAACGAGTTGTTAATCTGTCATATCTGTCTCTTCAGTTTAGAGACATCCTCCTACACTGTCATATTATATTAAAGTAATAATAGCATTGCAGAGAAGTCTTGTATTTCTGGTCAATACAGTTTTTAAGACAAGTATACTAATGATAAATTTTACTAAAGAAGGAGCTGTTAAAAAGCTTCTGGGTGACAAGAATGAGGACACTAGCTTCAGGCACTTTCTGTGCTATTGCCTAAAGGCTGCTTATCTGTACAAGGTCTATTTTCTAGGAGATGTGAAGAAAATGTCTTTTTGAAAGAGTTAGCAACCTAATGCCCTAAACCTGCACTGGAATTCAAGGGGTAGGAGGCTGCAAACTTGTTTCTTATTGCTTTGGTGTATGTCTGTGTCGATGCCTTTATAGAGCAGGCAAACTGATCACTATATAAGGTGGGGAGGTGGGAAATGGAAGAAATACTACTGCATTTCAGTAATAGCTCAAGAGGCCTTGTGACTTTTTTCCTTCCCAGTTTCTTCCAGTAGATAGAGTTGATGATTTCCCCTTTGCAGTTACTCCTGAAGGTGTGTGTTGATTCAAAATTAGGTAAACGGATACAAAATTTGTTACAGAATTCCCATCATTATGTAAAGACAGGGGACCTGAGCATATACTTTAAAGTGTGTTTATACACAGTCACTATGTTTTTTAAAATATGGAGACTTCAAGAAGGACCTGCCTGTTTTAGGTGATCACATGAAGGCTTTGTGGTTTTGAGTTTTACCAAGCAGCTGACATTTATCGTTCCTCAGAGTGACTACTCAGGAAAGGCAATATTGTGTGGTTTAAACCAGAAATCCATCATGTGACTTCGTGTTAAAGACTCGCAGCAAAAATTGTTTCTGATTTCATTATATTTCTTGATATTAAAGAGTTTCAGTAGTTAAGTGTAGTGAAATCTGCAGTTTATTTCCAGTTACAAGAAATGAGAGCTGTGATAGTGGAAAGGAGTTGAACAAATGAAGCAAAGTTCTTAAAATAAGAGTTGCTATTAGCTGATGTGTCAGTGCGAGATGTTTGGTTCTTCACCTTGGACTTATTAGCATTTTCCTGACTTCAGTTGAATGAGGAAAAAAAAAATTATATTATATTTCATTGATAAAATTGACTCATCTGGATGGAAAAAAATTCTAACCAAAAAAGTCATCAATGACAGAGTAGTTCTGGTAAGTAACATTATTATTCATGCAAGTAAATCTCCTCAGCTGAAGAATCTGCAGTGAAATTTAGTAGAAGAGCTGTGCTTTAAAAACAAACAAACAAACAAAAACCAAACCAACTAGTTTTAGATGGTATTAAAAATGCTATTCCTCTTATAACTGTGATTTCAGTGATGACACTGTGACACTAGTGATTCCCTAGGCATTTTTGAGTAATGCTGTTAACACAAATGAACTCTTGACTTTGATGCAAAAAGTTGTGTACGTGTATGGTGAAACTGTGAGATTTATAGCTTATTTCCCATATTTTAGTAACTTTGTCCCTGGAAGGGAAAGTCTGTAGGGCAAGGAGTGTGAAAGATCCCCAGTTTTCCTCTACAACCTCAGAAAACTACATTTAGGCTGTTGTGACATAGCATAACCATTAATTATATGTGAATGTTACTTAAGTTTTCAGGTACCTGACATTCAAGTTAGATGTTAAAACTTGTCTGTTATGTTTCAATAAGCCTTCTGACTTGCTGCTCACTAACCATCAGATTTACCCAAGGACATGCTTGCTACTGCTATTCTTCTGTTTCTTCTACATGAACAAATGGGCACAATGTATGAATTACCCTAGCCATGCAGAAATAGAGACATGCTTTGCTCTTTGCTTTCTTCCCTGGGGTGAATCATATACTGAGATGCTTCCCGTAATTTTTATGTACCTGTAGGGAAAATGTGAGAAAAAATCCTACTAGCAGGGGAATAATTCTAGCATGACAAACCATGGAAACCCAAACAATCTTCTTCCACTGATGCTTGTCTCCTCTCCCATTTCCATTTCTGAAAAGGTTAAATGGTGAAAGGACTACGTTCTCCCCCTTCCCGTATCACATTAACATGGAGGAAGACTGTCTGTTTTACCTTTCTTACGTTCTTTCAGTGTAAAGCAAGTATGAAGAGCCAAGCCCATCAGGAAAGAAACACAGTTCTTTACAATGGCTTATTGTAGGAGCTTTTTGAGGAAAATGTCTTTCCCAGTAATAATTTAGTTGTATGATTTTATAATGCAGCTCATAAGGAAAACGGCATGGATTTCCTGAGGTTTTGGTCTAAGACTTAAAGCATCTTAATAGTTGTTATAATGTCTATCAACTATGAGTAGAGATAGTTATTCTTGGGCCAAAGTATGTTGTCCTTTCAGAAGTTTTGTAGGGGGTCTCTGTAGATGTTGAATCATATTAATATCCATTTTTCTTGAAGTTTACAGAATTATTTGCTTCACTGAACTGCTGTGACAGTAAGTCTCATGAATTTATTTTGCAGTACATAAAAATACAGACTTTTTTCTATATCTAACATATATCATAATTCATTGCACTAATTGAATTTGTACAAAACCCTAGTGGCCACCTCTTACACAGTAAAAGCAATAAATTCCCAGTATTTTTTGTTGTAATTGTAGTAACATTTTGGCATCACTATGAAGCTTAAGAATTTTGTAGTAGATATATCCTTCCAGAATCAAGTTGGATTATTCCACCTTTGGTAAGCTAAAATTTTACAAAATAATGTGTGGCATGTGTGTGTTTGTTTCTTTGTTTTGATTATTTTCTTACTTTTTCTGAAATACTTGTTCCTTAAATCTTCATTAAGTAATCTGTGTATGTTAATGAAATATATACTAACATAATGCCCATTAATCACAGTTAAAAAAAAATCCTAACATATTTTTTGTCTATTTTATAAGCTTGCAGAGCTGAAAACATCATGATATCCACTTGATATATGCATAAGGAGTGATGAAATTGAACTAGAAAACTCTAACACAGGGAATTGTCTTGATTTCAGAGGCTTGCATCTTGGTACCTGAAATGTGAGTGAATTCCAATAGTTCTATAGTTTTATCAAGTTTTACATATTGCTATATATGGAGATTCCTACATGCCAAAACATATACGTTGGCTTTAAAATCTTTGTTTTGAAGAAATGGACACCAACCACAGTTGTGGTATCATATCTCTAACTGTTTTGCTTTTAAAATTGCTCATTTTGTAGCTGTCTGACCACTTACTTAGATAACTTGTTATGAGTGGGGGAACCCCCCCCCCCCCCCAGTATTTTATACGTAGATTAGGGAAGGTGTTTAAGGGAGCCACTTTAGATAAGTAATTTTAGAGACTTTAACTCCTGAATGAGATGGCTGTAGTTTTTTGGGGTATAAAAGCAGGCATACTTCAATATTGATTACAGGTTTCCTTTATTTTTTTGTTCATATTTTTTTGAGTCATATGGAACAAAAATTGAAGGACATTTCTCTTAGTCTCTGTGCAACCAGAATGTTTTTGGAAACTTTATTATATATCATCCTCTGACATTTTACAAATTAGGAATAACAAGTCCAGCAACATTGTTTGAACAAATATCTTATTTGACAGCGAACTTCTGTCTCAAGAGCTCCCTTTTCCCAACAAAGATTTCAGTGGACACTTGCATAAGAGTTATGAAGGTTCCTATGGTTATAATTGGGGTAAAAAGCCCATGATGTTGGAAGGATATGAACACCAACCACAACAGGTACCACTTACCTGTAATTGGCTTGTGACATACCCAGTACACTGATCATGTCCATCATTAGGGATACAAGTGATGCAAGTTCTGCTCTGCATTTGAAGTCCGACACAAGTGGAAATGGATGTGGAGGCATCAAAAGCCTAGCAAAGGTGCATTAATATAGCACTGCTAGTACTATTGGGTGGTGTCCTGGTTTGAGACAACAGAGAATTTTATCACTTAGAACAGAAGCTCGTTAAATGAAAAAATAAAAACCCAACAGGATTTATTACAATGAAAGGGAAAAGGAAAAAAAACCCCAAACCCAAATATATATATATTTATATTAACTATATATATATAAAAATACATATTTATCACTCACACACACCCAGGATTCCCAAAAGATAAAAAAATACACACACACACCCTCCACGAGAAAGGAATTGGGTTCAAACAAAGGGAAAAAAACCCAACAAAACAAAAATTGCTGGGAAAGGTTATGGAGATGAGGCCCAAACTGCCAACTGGAAAAGGCTTATGGCTGCCAGGTAGTTCTTCGCCNAGACAGCTTTCCCAGGCCACGTCGGAGGCAGGAGAGAGAGCGACCCTCTCCACGCTGAGCTTTTCAAAGCCTTGCTTATCCCCGCCCAGCACAGCCAGTTTGTCCAGTCAGCAAACAGTCTTGAGCTGTTCACTCCTCCCCTTTGCTTGCATCACTCCTGTCAAGGCAGCCCCCAGCTTAGCCATGCAGTCCCCCAAAGCTTCACGGGTAGGCACAGGGAATGATGGGGAGTGGTCTTCCAGCACAAGTAAGCACAGGGGAAATGCTGGGGGGTGGTCCATCAGTCCATTCAAGGTGGTTCCCAGCTTTGGATGTCTGTCACAGCTCATAACAAATGCATAAGAATTCAAACAATAGGGGAAAAAGAAAACCAAACATATTAAAACTATAACAGATGGGCTTCTTGTAGTCAGTGCTCATGGCTTGTAGTTACTGTGTGTAGATTTTTTCTGTTCCTTCCCAGTTTACAAGCCTTTATCACTCCTACTAAAGTGATTTAATATATATGTATTGATTTTCTCTGCTGATGGACACATACATGTGCTATTGTTCCACATATCGCTACTAGTGTCTGTGACCATTGTTTATAGATCAAATGTAGAAGCAGCAGCTGTGGTTTAAGGGGAATAGGCTAGAACAGCAACTGAGGTAGCTGAATACGTGTGAAAGGAAAGCCAAGAAGACAGCAGAATAGGTCATAGCACAATTGCCCTTGATCTATCAGCTGTTGCTTGTTGTTTCAAATGTAAGCAGATTTATCCAGAAGCCTGGGAGAAATGGTGATATTTGCCAGACTGTATCCCTGCCAAAAGTGCTCACTGCAGCACAATTTTGAAACTTATCTGTGATAGCCTGAAGTAGTTTCACAACATAATTATTTAACTGAGGGAAGACCTCAATAACTAAGTTCTTATCTTCTTATCAAAATTTCTCTTTCCTGTCTTGATCATTTCTAATTCTTGTATGTCACACTAGATAGATCTTCTCCTCCTTAGAAGTTATATCAACTATTCGTACATGCTCTTTCCTGTTAGTTAGCAAAACCCCATGTGTTTATCTCCTAATCTTTCCTCATAACTGTTTCTCAGTCTTACTGTTCATATTACACTTTGTAGCCTGATGGTGAATATTACCAGAGCTGCACACAGCCTTTCAAGTGGGATCACAGTTAATAGAAGTAATGATTATAGCTTTTCTGCAGTGTGATTTCACCTTCTGTGATCACCAGGAAGGCTTTATACAACATCAGTAGTATATCCTCAGATGTTTCTTCGTTGTCAAATTGGATTATTTGGGTTTGTTTCTGTTTCACTTAAGTTTAATGCACCTTGCTAAGACGCAAGGCATAAGTGATTTAGCTGATAGGGTCCCCAGCCTGTGATCCTGTGGTGACACATTGACTGCGAGATCCCAAGGTGTTCCTTACAGCAACAAGGAACCAGATATGCTATCAGATATGCTTAATGCTATCTTAATGCTTAAAGATAGCATTAAGAACCCTCAAATCAAAGTATTCCATATCTGGCTTCAAGAGAGAATGCTATTGTTAGCAGCTAAAAAACTTTCCCTGTAGATTTTTCAGCTTATGAATGAAAAATACAATGTTATTTTTTGTTTTTATTATAATAGTGAATTATTGTGGTTTATAGTTAGAAAACACTCACTTGATGTCTTTAACTGTTTCTTCTCTTTGTTTTAAATTGTTTTCTTCTTCCTTCAAAGCTTGCCATTAAAGTGTTTTTAATCTTGGATTCTGTAATGCCCCTATTCTTAACAACACACATTTGAAAATGTGAAGAAACAAGCAATCTAGTTTTCTTGCTTTTTTTCCTGTTATCTGTATGCCAAAGATGACAGCTACTTCACTAGTAATTTTAATGTTCTCCAGGTGTTCAGAGCTGTTGTGACTGTTTTGATATAATTTTGCATGGCATTATGCTGATGCAACCATCCTTCTATCATTCTCAATTTGGTTTGTACAAACAGTGGTATTTGCAGATATAAATCTTAAAAGCAGTTATTCCTGCCTGAGTAGCATTTCAGAGCAAGTAAAGAATGACTCCATTTGAAATGCATTGTCAGTTTGCTTAGTATGTGTTTTGCAGCTCTTTGTCCTTTTAACCTTGACATTGTAACGGATGGAATTCCAGACCATGTTCACAGCCCCTCTGTCATGAAATAAGTCAGTTAAGGTATATCCTCCTCTTTGCACATTTCTTTTCATTTGTAATGCTCAACAAGTTTCCTAATATTTTATATATTTACCACTTTTCTTTGATAACAAAGTGCAGAAAAAATTGTGTTGATAGTATTTTTTTGCCTTTCTGTAGGTGTTTACTGTTTGTCAGTAATCTCTAGATTTTAACAAGAGCAAGGAGTAAAATACTGGGGCCAAGAGTGAATATTTGAGAATTTGTTTCTGGCCTGAATAGATAAAAATATCTACTGAAAAATAGGGTGCAAAGAGTGGCTATTTGATCAAAGAGGTATATAAGATGAATTACTGTTGAAATAAAATGCATGTCTTTCTGCAGACCTTGTTTTCAGAAAGGAAAGCAATTTCTTTTAAGAAATGTCATAAATCGTGCGTGTTTTAGCAAAGATAGTATGCCGCTAAGGAAAAGATAAAATACTCGAAGAAAGGCCATAGTGATGTAAAATGCAGAGTGCTGCTATATTTTTAATAGTGCTCTAGAAATTGTTGCAATTGTCACAAGTACAATTGCTTAATGTTGGGAAGAAATCTTTGAGATAATTATTTAATGTGTGGAAGAGGCTTTTTTGCTTACGTACCCTATAGTGAGAAATTTAATAGGAAAATATTTTCTAGTGTAACGCAATTCATAACTACAAGAATGGTGTTTAGAAATATGTGAGTTTTGGTAGCTAGACCGTATCAAATAGGCATAGTGCCTTTGGGAACTTCATTTCTAATCCAGAATGCAGTCTTTTTTTGAGATCTCTCCTGATGGCTCTGAAGGATGCAGTTTGCTGCTCTGTCTTCAGTAGTTTAAATGGAAGGACTTGGAACTGACCTTTGAAAGTGATTGTCTTTCTGTTGTTATCTGATGACTGGGATTGTTGAAGAGAGATTCCTTTCAATGAGTAAAGGGAAGTGGTGATAGGTAGGGGATGATCGCTGTTAGTGGTCTGTGCCTGCCTTTTGTGCAAAGCTCTGACCTTTCAGATGTGCAGCTGAAGTGAGGGGTGTATTTTGTTATTGCTTTTCAGGTAGCCAAGCCTTAGCTCACACATTTATTTCACAGCTGGAGTATTCATGAAGGTGTTACTGCAAGTGCTGGATCAGTCAGTTCCCTTGACTGTGATATTAAAGTTCTCGGTGTTCTCAGTTCTAGTTCTTTGCTTCACTACGGCTCACAGCTACAATTGTAAGGAAATTCCTCATCATCTCTGTAAAGACAGAAAAGGGAGAAGA
>VXBA01000309.1:7308-32525 GCA_013399895.1 Serilophus lunatus
TGTGCGGGGTCTGTCCCATCCCCCGGGCTGTGCGGGGTCTGTCCCATCCCCGGGATGTGCGGGGTCTGTCCCATCCCCCCGGGATGTGCGGGGTCTGTCCCTTCCCTCGGGATGTGCGGGGTCTGTCCCATCCCCGGGCTGTGCGGGGTCTGTCCCATCCCCCGGGCTGTGCGGGGTCTGTCCCATCCCCGGGATGTGCGGGGTCTGTCCGGGGCTCCGCGGGTGCAGCCTCTGCTCGGTGCAGAGGCTTTTTGGGGAGAGGTTCATTCCGCACCAAACCCACGCATGGGTCGCTTGATGCGTGTTGTGATGGGCTTTTCCGTAGGATCCTGTTTCAGCTTTCGTAGCAGAACGCAAGCATTAGTCGGTATTTCTGAACTACAGTCGGTAGCACGTTCCATGCTTAAAGCCCCCGGAATGTGCCCGCGGATGGTCGGGAGCTGCCTCTGACCCGAGCTCCCCTTCAGCTAATGCAACCCCTGGCCGAAGACATGAGGGTCGTGCTGAGTTTTGCAATTTTTTTGCTGCTTACACCCGCAGATTCAGGCTGCTTTAGCCTCTCGGCAATGGGAATTTAGAGACACTCGGGCGAGGATACAATACAGGGAGAAAGACACGACACCCCCAGGAGGGCAGCTGACAGCAGCTGGGTCTTCGTGCACTCTGAGACCGAGGGAAAAAGATCCTCCTCTTCCTCCTGCCTTCTCCCAAATGCCATTTCCTCTCCCTGCGGCAGGGCCAGCCCCCGATCCTGCCTGGGGTATGGAGCCAGCAGTTGGTTTCGCAGCACAGCAGGAGACAGCAGCGCTCCATCCCAGCATTACTCCGTAGTTAATGCTCTCTGAACGACCTTGAAAGATGCACGCGAGAGGACTTCGATGAAACAGTAACACAGGCTTAAACAGTGTTGGAAGAACCTTTGAACAGTTAAATTGGTAGAAGTTCCTTTAAGTCCTGTCTTTCCTGAGTTTCAGGGAAAAAAGAGTGGCATTTCTTTGCATTTTGATCAGGTCTTACATAGAGTTCTGTGCCAGTTTTTATAGCAAAACATAAGCATTTGTCTATATTTAACTTGTAAAAATAGAATAATTATCATATTACTTGGTTAAAACCCTCAGAAACGTGCCTTAACACATTGCTGGAGTTCTCCACTGGAAACACAAGGGCTGCAGATTACTATGTATGTCTTCTTCAAAAGTGTTTATTGTCTAAGTTGGAAAATAACAAAAATAAGATTGTGAAGCCTATTTTTATTTCACAGCCTAAACAAAACCAACCCAAATCATACACCTTGCAGTTCACGGGAGGTATTTGCACACACACAAACTGTAACTTGCAGCAACGTGCAGCTTATTTAAATAGTTTTGTTTTCTGATGCACTCAACATCAACGTGGCTCAGTGGTCTGACATCAGGACACCTTTTCCTATTGGGAAGATTGGCCTTTTAAAGTATGTGCTTCTTAATGAAATCTTTAATTGAACAATACCAAGCATTGCAAGTTATTTCCACATCTAGTTTTTAACCAAATTTAATGGGGGCACGTGCTAGCCTATAGAAAGCTGCTGGAAATCTCTTTTGATACCACAAGATATCAATAGGTATCCATTACAAAATTGGAGCAGCATAGAAAAGGATGCTGGAGCTGCAGCTAAGGGTGCTCTCCTTGGAGAACACTGAGTTACCAGAGCAGTAAGAGGGGCTGTGCTGCTGAAGGCACTTCTTGGTGGCTGAGGCAAACTTACCAGTGCAATTCCAGCTGGATGCAAAACTGAAGATCTGAAAGCCCTTCCTGGGAAATGTGAGGCTGTTCAGGAAATGTCTGGAGCCAAACCTCCTTAGATCTGTGTTTCTCACTAGGACAATCCAGAGCTGTCATCGTTTCCATGAGCAGGAAGGAGACCTGGCACCAGCCTCTGAGGTAACTTATGACTAACAACTCACTTTGAGTGAGTTCTGGTGAGAGATCCAACAGGAGGGTCTGACATGTGGCACAGGAACAGCAGTGAAGACCCTGAACCCATCAAAACATTTGTACCAGCACTGCAGGTTAACTACACCTTCTCCTGCACCCTGTCCTTTGGCTTTGCACACTGTGTTTCTCAACACAAAGCATTTATGCAGGAGCCAAGCAAACCCACGTGCTTCATCTTGGTCACTCTGCCTGTGCTGGCTTCATATGACTCCTCTGCTCATTGTTTGCTCTCTTAGTAATCCAGCTGTTTCCCAAGACTTTTCTTCTGTGCCCAAGTCTGCACTAAAACTCAGCCTGGACTTCTCATGTCACCACTTCAATAGTTCACTGCTCAGGCAAAACCCCATGATCTGCTCTAAGCAGTGGATCCCCAGCAGCATGGCAGGAACCAGCAGCACCCCAGATTGCTTTAGAGGCCTTCAGACAGACCCAGCACCTCGGGTTTGCAGCTCTTCTGCTTCTCCTCCACTGGGTTTATTGTCTCCCATTAGAGGAAACAGTGAATTAGTATTAAAATAGGGGCAACTTGCTTTGGGCCAGGCAAGGAACCACCAAGTACCCACAGCTCACAATTTATGCAGCACTCTGCTAATTTTAGTCTCAGATATGGCCAGGGCAGACAATCCCCAGAGCAGAGATGCTTAGTCCTCAGCTCAGGGCAGCATATGACATATGGTTGCTAAAGAATCCTCCTAGCAGGGAGCTTTACATTTAGGCCTGAGTTGCTACAGTCCCCTCCAAGTCATAACTTCGAGGATTACTCATCCCAGGCATGCAAATGCAGAGAATCTGCCTCCTAATTTAGATGGCTCCTGCAGCCTGAATCAGTGTGCTGCCTCTCCCCCACCGGGCTGCTATTTCCAGCCCTCGATTCACTCCTAGTAAGGTCTGAACTCACATGCTCTGACAGCCACAGGCAGAGGGGTGAATGAGCTGCAGCAGGCAGAGAGCTGCCCTAAATACCTCGCTGGGGCACTCAGTCTGTGTGCTCCCAGCTCCTCTGAAACAATGGCACCTCAGCAGCCCAGCTGAGAACTGGAGGCATTTCTGCTCAGGATGCTCTGAACCATAACTGCAAGTCCAGCTAATCTGTTCTGAGTGTGCTATTTATAGGAGGCACTGGGGGCTGAGCAGTGTTGCATCATCCAGCAGGGCTGGCACACAAAGCACTAACGCAGCATTAACCATTTCAAGGCACTTGGGGCTTAAAGCCCCACCACAGTTTGGCAGGCAGTTCCTCAGTGGGCTACAGGAGCAGCCATGGCACTTGGGTAGTGGATGGTTTCCTCAGCTCCCTGGAACTGCCACTGAGTGCTGTTCTGCCTCTGGCACCTTTGCTTATTCTGGCTGTCCCAGAGCTGCCCTTGCACAGCTGGTCGTGCTGGTAAGAAACACAAGCAGAATAAAAACAAAGAGCCCCAAATGCTATGAAATGGAAATTTCAAGTTCCATTACAAGCAGTGAAGGGGGAAAATCAATACTGTCAGAATGAAAAAGACTGAGCTCATTGAGAAATAAATATTGTTTTCCCAGGTGTCTAAAAGTGCTTACAAAAAGCTTAACTGATTCAAACAGAGAACAGAATTCTCTCCTCTGATTTTTTTACAGGTGACTGCATTCAACTACAAGGTGTGTTTGAAGAGTGAGGTCCTGGAGACCAGAACTTCCATCATGGTGATGAGGAAGCAGGAGACAGCTCAGACACACGGGCCTTGCACAAGGCAGGGAGTGTGATGGCCCTGCCTTGTTTGTATGACTAAAACAGTCCTGGGCTTGGAGATGTGATTAAGCACATTCTCCTTACAGCTCCATTTCAAATCCCAGAGACTCCAGCTGACTCATTCCTTGTTTCTAACTGAGGTCAGGTAAGGTGTCTTTTGGAGACCAAGGAAAGTACCACAGGTTTCAATCCACTGCATCAACAGAACACTACAAAGACCCAACTTGCTGATTAAAACCTGTCTAGAAGGAGCAAAATTGATCTTAGCTCCCTCTCAAATGCTGGGAGACTGGAAATAAGCTAAACAGGGCAGAGTTGCATTAGTTGGGCTGCAAATATTCCCTCTTTCCCATTTCTTGGTGTGGCAGTCCCTGCAGAAGAGTCTTAGTTCAGGTCAGCCCACATCTCCAGGAACAGCATCAGAGGGGGAGGCTCCAAACCCAGCAGGACTGCCCAGGAAGGCAAGGAGAACTCCAGGGGTCTACTCTGAGTGCCTGGGAGGGTCTCAGCACCAGTCACACGGGCACACACACATTGGTGGCACATGGTCATGTCTGGGTTATCAGCCCTGCACTGCTCCAGACAGAGCTCCTGACCCACCTTACTGTGAGAGCAGCAAAAGGTGTGTTAAAGAAACACCACTGAGCAAAGTGTTTTATGAAGACAGAGCTCCTTTGTATTAGTGATCAGTCGAGTTAAGTCCCCTCTGCTGCCCAGGGGGGTCAAACCCCCCCAAAACAACAACAACAAATCCCTCCTCTCCAGCTTGGGAGGGGATATGGAAAACAAGAGGGCAAAGAATGTAGTAAATCAAAAAGTGCTTCTAAGAAAAGCAGCAGGATAAAATCACTCCTACAGTCTGAGAGCACTTCCATGCCATTGTCAAGAGAGCCAATGGCCCCCACACAAAGGGTGATGCACGTCTGCAAGGCCCCTGCTCAGGCCAGCAAAGAGTTACCTCCTCCTGCCTTTGGTCTGGCAGTGTTTAAAACAGGAGCCAGTTCCCAGGAGGAATTCCCATCCCCTCATTCCTGGAGTGTTCCATTTTCCTCCAGCATCCCTCAGTAGTAGTCATTCTTCTTGCCATCAGCTCCCTGGATGCCTGCATGGTCCTTGTGGTCTTGCTCAAGCTCCAGGTCATCGTTGTCATCCACCTCACCTCCATGATCCTCCTGGGCACACAGGGAACAGCCAGGCAGGAAAAGATCAGCAAGGCCTGCAAGAGGAGACCCTAACCAGCAGCACACCATGCTGCTCCCGGCTACAGCTGTTGGAGCACACCAACCCAGCTTCAGAAACTTGGGAAAACAGGGAAGAATCCACCTCTGCCGGTGTCATTGGCAAGCCACTTAGCCAAGACACAGAGGTGCTGCCATGATCAGCTTGTTTGTTTTAAATCCCTTTAATATCCTGGCATTGCAATGCAACTTTAACATCTCAGCCTGCACCAGTAGAAGGCATCCTAACATCCACCCCATTTAAAGCTGCCACAAATCCCATCCATGACGTGCCAGCACAGTCTCCATGGACACTTTAAAGCTCCAACTATCCAGAGTACAAGCCTAGAAGAGGCCTGGGTACACACAGGGGAACCTGGCACTTATTTCCCCATTCCCTTCATTCCCAGCTCAAACCCTCAATTCCTCATCAAGTGTGTTGAAACTGCAGGAAAAAACCCCACAGGAGCCACCCACAAAGGCCAGAGAGAGGATGAAAGACACTGGAGGAGGATCCTTCATTTCTGTCTACATGAGCCAGAAGGCACCAGGGTGAGCCTCTCGAGCTCGTGTTTGGAGCATTGATCTTGCCTTGTTTCCCTGGCACAGCCTGCATTTAACCCCAGTTCCAGTTTGGGAAGCATCCCACAGCTCAGCTGTTGCAGGTGGATGCCAACAGTGAGGAGGGGAGACAGAGCATAAAGGGTGCCCTGGACACCTGAGAAAGGGAGCAGAGGCACATGGGCCCCAGGGTCCTTCTGGAGACCCACCTCACTGAGCAGGCAGAGGCACAAACCTGACGTCAGTGCTCACATCTGCCTTCCTAAAAGCCGGGTCCTACCCAGCTCCCAACACTCCCAGGTAACACCCACGCCAGAGAGGGAAAGGGGAAGAACCTTGGTGTCGTACAATTTCTTGCTCCTGATCTTCTTGGTAGTCATCCATTGGGTCTTCCCTGGGCTTGGCAGGTCTGCCAGCATCCTGAAAAATACAGACAGTCAGACACTGCTGGCTGTGCCCCAGCCTGCTGCCACTGCCTCCAAGGACACAGCACTGGAGCCCCAGGGCTGCAATCAGAGGGAGCAGAGAGACAATGAGGCAACACCACTCCATGTACTTTGTCCATCCAGTCTCTTTTCCCAGCTGCTAGCAGCAACTGCCCAGCTCCTTCCACTGTGGAGAGAGGTTTCTCCTGCAGCAGGAGGGTCCCAGGACTGCAGGGAATCTATGAGTTATTTAGGGTAAAGCTTTAGAGAGCACAGCACAGCCTGATGTGAAGGCCAGGTATGTATGTCACCAATTCTTTCCAATTTTCTCTGACCTCAAGGAGGTGTTGCTCTGCTGGTGCCAGCATCTCTCTTGTTTGATTTCTTTGGCCTGGATTTCTTTTTTTTTTTTTCCTTTCTTAATCTCACTATTAATCTTGATTTTAGAGCCTGACAGATAAAACACTCCTTTTTAAAACAAGCAACACTCAGCTGCTTGTCAAAACAAGCCAACATTTCCCTGATGCAGAGTCTGGCTTCAGGCAGCAAGAAACACTTTGTGAAGTAAATGGATTCCATCTGCAAGGAGGCAAACAAGGAGGCAGAGCTGTCTTGTGTTGTCACTGCTGCCAGGAGCTGAAACAGTCAGGGCTGCACTGATCACAAGAGCAGAGGATCATCCTATTGTCTCCGTTTTAGGTCTCAAGTGCATGGAAAGCTGCAGCCCCTCAGCTGTGGGTGAGCCATCCCCTATTCCACAGCTCTCCAGACTTGTAGGTACTGCAAATGCCAGGAGTGACTTCACCAAGCAGAGAGGACAGGGCCAGGTACTGACCAACCTGCCAGTTCTCACTCAGGAGAAGGTTTCTCCTGCCTGCCAAGTCCTTGCACTGGGATTATGGATCCATGCAGGAATGTGATGTTTTCTTTTGAGTCCTTAAGCTCTCCCCCCATGTGCAGCTGGGGATCCTTCCCTGGCCCCACTGGTTGCCCTCATGTCAGTCACCTTTGGTGGCCTCTCCTTTGACTCTTCTTTCACACTGGGCTCCTTGAACTTCTCCAGACCTCCCACTTTCTCTTCAAAGTCAGGTCTCTCCAGCTCAGCTTCCTCAAACTCATCCTCACCTTGGTTATTGGGATCCTGGGCAGGATCTGCAGCATCATCTGGCATCTGGACAAGAAAAACCTCACGTGACTACCTGGCAGGATATTCCCTTGGGAAGCACAAGGGCTTTGATGCCTGCCCAGCAGGCAGGAGTGCTGGCTTGGAGCACTCAATCACATCTCTCCATGCCTGTAAGCAGTTCTAAAAATAAAGAAGCCCAGTCTTCATTATCCCTCTGAATCCCTCCAGGTCCAAGGGGTTTGGAGTTGCCCATCATAGAAACTTCTGGGTAATTATTGATTTATTGGATTTTTATTCTGACCTGGAGTTGGATCCAGACACCACCACACAAGGCCAGGTCCGACAGGGCTTGGAGCAACCTGTTCTAGAGGGAGGTGTCCCTGCCCATGGCATGAGATGGGCTTTAAGGTCCCTTCCAACCCCAATCGTCCTGTGGTTTTAGGATCCTGTGATTGCTTACCATTGGCTCCTGGGCAACGGGCTCTTTCTGAGGGTGCAAGTTCTCCCCCCTCTCAATCACTCCTGCATCTGCAAGGAACAGGGGCAGTTAGTGATGCCTCCAACTCAGCATCCCCAGTGCCCTGAGCAGGGCAGGGATTCGTCTCGACCTGCCTGAGGCAGCCAATGCTTTGTGTGCTTGCAGAGAAACGTTCCTTCAAAGCCATTAGGAAACCATACCCATTTCCAGCTCCTCGTCATCCGCCCTCTCCTTCTCTCCTCCCTGCTCAGCTCCCTGATGCTCTTCCCCCCTCTCGTGACTGGGGGGCTGGGAGCTGCCTCTCTGCCTCTCCTGCCCAGGCTGGGGCTCAGAGTGAAGGTTCTTGGGGTAACCACGTGCTTGTTCTTCATCCATCTGGGCGTTCACCTTGTTAACTCTGTCTCTCCAGCTGCAACAAGGGTATGAAACCATAAACCTTCTGCCTCAGTACATCAAGAGACATTTCATAAAGCTCTTTTATAATGGCAAGCAGAGAAATAAGTACTCCAACACATGCAAAAGTTTGTCCTAATTTAACTTCTTGTCCAAAGTAGTGTACCATTAATACAACCTGCTGTGATATCTGAAACAGAACATTTAGAATGCCACATAACTTATGCTTTATAAGCACAATTTATTGTAAAACTCTCCTGGTATTATTCATATGATACAATAACATTCAATTCTAGACAGACTCACACATCCCCAAACACACACATCCAAGGGCTTAAAAGGTACCAAAGCCATAAGTCCTCCTTATTGTTCCAACTTCATCGAAAAGGAAGGTGCTACTAGAGTAAAACCATAGAATTTTGGCCTGTAAGGAGAACAAATCCTTTCAAAATACAGAGGAAAGCTGCAATACAAAGCTTTGAAACTGGGATGGATGTTTTAACCAGCAGCTTTTTATGGAATTCTTCCATAGGTTGGATCTGCCCCTGTACAAACCTAAACAGTGACAATGGTCCATTTCCCCTGCATGGAAATTGGAGGTCAAAGAAAAAAAAAGGAGTATCTTCATATTAATTTGAGTGATCCCATGGGAAAGCCCAGGAGGCTCACAAGGAATTATTTCTTCCCAAATATCCTTACTCAGGGACAGCTTCAGAAGCAAAGAAGAGCAAAGGAAGGGAGGAAATCCCAGCAATAGACTCTCAAAAATAAATGAAACAAAGACTTTTAACTTGAGTAAGTTACAGCAGGATGACTGCTTGGTCTAATCTGTCCTCCACACGAGATTTAAAGGTCCACTTAAGACATTTCTGTGTTTAAAAGGTGAGAAAGGACGAGTGGCCTTTGCTTTAGCAACTTTTCAAACCAGCACACAAGACCTTCAGTAAAGAAAATCGTAACCCAGCCTTGAGCTCAGGTTCCCCCATTACAAAACCATCCAAATGCAAACTGGCCATTGAGAGCTCACGTGGAATCTGCTGGTCTCAGCCACCCAGCATTTGCTGGCATTGGATCCATGCCCCCCTTGTGCTCTGCTGAGGTCACACATTGCTCCTGCCATGGACAGGGGTGGGTTGTGTGCTCCCAAATCTCAGGCAGTGTCAACAACAGCCTCCAGCTGCTCCATAATTTCTTGATGATGGATCCAGGAGAAGCAAAGCACATCAAACGTGCCAGGAGCTCTGTCCTCACTGAAACCATTTGCCAAACACATCACTGTTTGCATTTTCAGGCTCACACAGTGACAGTAACCTGGCTGGGCTCTACATAGCTGAGGAAAGGCCCTTCTGCCATCAGCACCTCACCTTCAGTTACACCCACACAAGTCCCTCCACAAGCAGAACATCCCCTGGGCTGTTGCTGCTGTGTCTGCAGATGTTTTCTATCACAGCACTTTGGGGAGGATGTTGCCATTTAAAGAAAGAAGCAAAGCACAGTCTCTGCCCCGGGAAGGTTAAAGGTTAAGTGAACAAACAAAAATAGAAGAAAGGAATCTAGGCTGAACCTAGAATGAGATCCAGAAGCTTCATCTCCAGATAAAACAGACATGCAATCCTGTTTGCTCCAGCAAACTGCACAGACAACCTGGGCACCCACAGGGGATAAATAAATTAAAGGAGGAGGCACTATTTTCAGAGTCCCTTTCTGGACTGTGGCCAGGCTTTGATGAACTGCAGCCACAGAGAGACATTTTCTTCCTTTTCCAGAGCAGACCAGTCCCCTGCAAGTGCTGCTGAGACAGTGAACAGTTTCTTTCCCTTACAGGGACCCTGGTCCCTGACTAGACCATACCAGTAACACACCAAGGGAGGTGGTTCTTTCAGCCAGATTTCAAGTAGACACAAGAGGAGACAGCAGGGGTGTGCCTGTTTGGCACCTTCAGCCCAGATCTGTGTGTCACCAACCTTTGCATTTGGACCTGCCTGTTCCCTGCTGAGAGGTGGCTGTCCAGCACTGGAGGGTTCCCTGCTGCAGAGGGCTGCCTGGGGTCAGGCAGGGGCAGCCCAGGGGCCTGGCTTTCCTCGTGGCTTTTCACCTGAATGCGCATCACCATCTTCACATCCTGTAGGGAAGACACCCACGAGAGCCTGATCTTGTCAGATCCCCCCACATCTTGCATTTGGACAGGCTTGGGGGCCAGAAAATCCTTTATCAAGTGACAGAGACTCAAGGATGCTGCAGAACAAATCTACAGTGCTGCCCAGCCTGCAGTGGGTGAGGTCGTAGCCAAGGGGAAATAATTTAGATCCTTTGTGAGCCAAGATAGGTGAATGTCCAAGAAAGGAGGAACAAAACCACCTCTACCCTCCTCGCCCATTATAAGAGCTACTGTAATTATAGTCCAGCCACACTGCAATTTATTGCCTTTTTTTAGAGATTTCCTTTCCATAACTCACTCTCCATCACCCCAGGAGGCAGAGGGGCTGCTTTTATAATTTACTCCTTGCAGACCTGGCAGAAAAACCCCTTCAGCTCCTCCAAAGCTGAGCACAGAACCACAAACCCTTCCGAGGGCACAGGAGGGTGCACCCCGAGCCAAGGCTGTGGCATTCACACATGCCCAGCATCACAGACACCAGCTCTGAGCCTCAGCAGCAGCAGCAGGGGCACATACCGGGCTCCCGGCGGGAAGGCTGCTCATGGTCCGGGTGAAGCGCACCACGTGCCCACCCCCACGCCCCGCTGGCCGGGCTGGCACGGCCTCTGGCAGCCAGTTGGCATCGTGTGCTGGGGCCGGATGGGACAAGGGCACGTTGGGCTGTGGCCCGGGGCCGCTGTTGCTGTAGGAGTTGTGTCCCTGCGGAGGGACGCCCGCCGGGGACGGCACTGGGACCCCAGCAGGGCCCCTCTGACCGACTGGGGAAGCCTGCGGGGAAGGAAGGACAAGAGCAACTGCAGGGGGCTTGTTCCTGCAGAGGCCCATGCTGAAAACCCAGCAGAGCTGGGGGATGCTCCTCTCCAGGGTTTCCTGGGAACACCACACCTTCTGCCTGGCCAGCTGCAGCTGGCTGTGGGCTGGCACCATGGGCTGCTGCCCCTTCCCAGCTCCTCCTCCTCCTCTGAAGCCTGGCATCTTCTGCAGGGCTTCTTTGAGCTGCCTGAACTCTTCCATCTGGGCCTGAGGGGGTGAGAAAGAGATGGAGAAACCTCACCCAGTGACAGGGTTGAACATCTCCTTGCTGAGAACAGGCACCATTACTTTGGCACAGAGACCCTCTGAAGGATTATTTTATATGTATGAAAGGTTGGAGAAGACCCACACCCCTTAGTGACAAGCCCAGCCCCTTAGTTTTCAGCTTTCCCTCCAGATTTCATGGATGTTTTCCCCTTTTACCAATCTTGCATCTTGTTTTATTGCTTATTTTCACCCTGGAAGTGCTGAGCCATGACACTGGATTTTTTCCTGGACGCTTATTCAGTGCATGAGCCACTGATGTAACTCCTGCCTTGGCACAAGAATTGGATCCTGGGTCTTAGCTGTGCCTCCCTCTCCTCCTGTGCCTCACACTCATGCACCTTCAGGTCGATTTATTTCCTTCCAGTGGAGGCATTTCTCCCTGGATGTGCTCATCCCAGCAGGGCTGACAATACCTGGCATAATCCTGCTTGACAATCCAAATTACTTTGCAAGACAAATGAAAATCAATTCCCCTGGACTGGTAAGCAGATGCAACACTGGTCCCTCTCCTGCAGCTCATTTCTTTCATCTCCAGCCCTGAAAAGTAGGGCTTGAAAGAGCCACTCAGGAGAAGCTCCCCACTTCCACCCTGGTTATTTATAGGGGAGGAGGGGGGGGAGAGCTTTTCATGTGCTTGGCAGGATACCTGGGAATGGACCAAATTAGGGCCGAGGCAGAGCAGAAAAGCTTCCAAGCAGCAAGGGAAGTTTAGCAGGAAATGAATTCCTGAGCAGGCTCTGCTGATTTCAGTCCTTCCCACTGAAATCTGACCTTAAAAATCAACATTAAAACCAACAAAACAAGCCCTAACAAAACCACAGAGCAAAGCTAGCAGAAAATGAATGAGGAGAAGGCAGCCAAGAACTGGGATATTCATGGGATATGAACTTGTAGGAAGCTGCTTCCAGCCAGAACAAGCCAGAGAGATGCAAAACTTGTGCCCACCCAAAGCCTGGTAAGGGGGTCAGTAAGCCAGGCAAGGCATCTCTGCATTGCTGCTTCTCTCTGCAATTAATTTTCCAGGCAGTTCAGCACCAGTTGGATGTGGGCTGGTGACAGGAGGCATTCCAGGGTTGGGAATATGCTGGCTCATGTTGCCTTGAGCCCCAGGGACAGTTTGCTTGTATTGTCAGCTGCTGGGACAGATTCCAGGCTGGAAAATGCTACTTGTATGGCTCTGCCCCACCAACACCTCAGCACTGGTTTGGGCAACTCACCACACTGGAATGCAGCTGTAAGACCTTTATTTAGAGAATATTTGATGTGAATGCAGACCCCAGGGCCACAAAGAGCCCCTGGCTGCTTACCTGGGCATTAAGGAGCTGAGCATGAACCTCCTGGTGGGCCTTCCGAAGGAGTTTGCTCTCTTCTCTGAGTTTAAAGACTGTCTCTGCAGGAGGAGGAGGAGAAATCTGCTTGAAACAGCTGATTTTGCAAGCATGGTATCTTCCTGTCTTACCATAAATTCCTCTGGAGCTCACAGCTCGCTCCAAGCCCAGGAATTATAGGGAAGCATGAGCCAGAGATGGACAAACCTTCATCATTCCTTCCAGCACTCCAAGGAACACCCTTCTCTCCAGGGCCTTTGCTAATTCCTGCTCCCAGGGTCAGGCTCCCTCCGTGCTCGCCATGAAATGAGACATTTTCTCCTTCCTCCCTCTTGCCCCTCGCAGCTGAAGTGCAGGGAGAGCCACAAGCACAGCTCACCCCTACCTGTGGTGCCTGGCACGTTAACAAATAACCACAGGGGAGATCTGCCAGCTCTCCTGAACCCCCAGAGGATGCAATGAAGAGGTTCCCTCCTCCTGCACGGGGAAGCTGCTTCCCGGTGGTCCAAAAACAATACCCACAACCCACGTGGGGAAAGCCATCATGGGACAACTCAGTCCTCAGGCACCTTCATCCCTGTGCTTTTAAGTAGCAGTTGTGCCCTGCAGCCCCCAGGTTGGGCTTTTTCAAGCTCCCTGCACATTCCCAGGTACTCCAGAGACAAGACACACAATGTCCTGACATTTGACTGCCTTGGATTTCATCATGTACCCTCTCATGGGAAAGAAAGACTGTGTCAAAAAGTGTCAGCCTTGTTTTGGATCCTGGATCCAAAATGAAAACCAAACAAAACATCATCAGATTTTGCTCTTCCAGACCTAATCAAGTAAGGACAGATATAAACCTTAAAAGCCTCATGATGTAATTAAACAGCAAACTAAACAGAAGCCACTCTTTGTGAATTAAAGGCACCAGCATTGCCTACAATACTTGCACTATCAAATGCATTTCATGGACCTACACCATTGATTACAAAAAATATGTTTCATTTGCTCCCAGGCTTAAATGTTCAGATTTGCAGGTTGTTCCTGCACCAACAGCTGAGGTCCAGAAGGGCCAAGGTGCTGCACCCTGTCCCCCAGAAAAGTTCCTGGGGTGTTTGCAGCCCCTTTGGGGCCCTGCAGAGGAACCTCTGAGCTCAGTTCCTCAGCCCCCCAGCACACTCACCCTGCAGGCTGCTGACCTCGCTGTCCTTCTCCTGCTGCAGCTGGGCGTATTTGTGGCTGTGGCTCTCCAGTGTCTTACGGTGTTCCAGCTTCAAGCCGTTGTGCTGCAGCTGCAGGTCAAGCAGCTGCTTCTTGACATCGTCGTGCTGGTTCTGGGTGTGAGGACAAGGGACAGAGTCGGCACAAGGAGAGGAGTTCAGCTCTTGCCCCTGTTGAACAAGGGGCTGGGGAGGCAGGAGGTGGTGGTTCCTCCAATGAAGGAGCCAGAAATGCCAACTATAAGCAGGTATTCTCTGTGTTGAGTGGTTCAGGGGGCTGTGAAATGCCAGTTAAACTCCACTTTGGGAAGCAGTTTGGGAGCAGAATGGGAGGGATGGAGACTCTGGGGCCCAGTGAGGAACTCCTGCTCCTTCCCAGCCCCCTGCACACCCTGCTCTGAGAGCAGTGCAGGCTGTGACATCTGCTCCTATCAAACCAAATGCCTGTGGGCTACTGCACAAACCCAAGGGCCCCTGCAGAGCCCCAGACATGCTGAAGGACTTTACCTGCAGGGATAGTTCCCATGGAGCACCAGCCTGCCCACTGAAATCCAGGGGGAGGCTCCAGCTGCCACCATTCCTGTGTGCAGCTGTTGGATGCTCAGGATGTTCTCTCTGCTTGGTTTGCTTCCTGCCAGCCTGGCTGCTCTCCCACCCTCCCCTCCAAGCTGTCAGAACAGCAGGGAGAGATTTGCAAGGACCCCACATCCTCTGACAGGGAGCAGGGAGAGCCCACGTTCCCCACAGGGAACACAAATGTTCCTTGGGGCTCCCAGGCTTTGGGAATCTCACAAGACCACAGACTATTTCAAGCAGGCCACAATTCAGCAGACAGAGGTGGGCTGAAAGGCTCTTCTCTTCTGCCCTTCTCTCTGCAGGGCCCAAGAACAAAACATGCAGAAATGTCCTTTGCTTGGACCCGCTGGACCAGAATTCACCTTTTTTTTGTGGTTCCCATGGTAACCTAGAGAGATTCCTTCCACATTCAGTTTGTCAGCACCAATTCTGTTTGCAGATTGACTGGCTCTCAGGTGAGCCCTGGCCCTGCCACACAACCCCTGCTCAGGGCCAGGCAGACATTTCAATCAGCCTTCCCAGGGAAAAATAATGTTCCTTTTTAAAACACCCAAAGCTCTAAATGCTATTGATGCTTGCATTTATCCTCGGGAAAACAAAGTGTCTGTGGCCCAGGCATTCTCCCTGATGCAATTGTCCTCCACTAAAAGAGGAGTGACTGTATCCCACAAATACATGTGATGTGGAGGAAGAGGCTGTTGGTGTGGAGGGGTCCCAGAGACAGAACAAAGAAGAGACACAAGGATGTCAGGTTCATCAAATCACAAAACCACGAGAAAACAACGAGAACAGAAGATTCCTGCTTTGGCTTTCACAGACATTAGGTGCTTACAGTTCTCATCAGAGCCTCTGGCAGAAAGCACTGCAGAGGAACCCCTCCCTTAAAATGATTTTGGTACTAAACACATCAAAACCCCCCACCCTCAGCAAGTGAGGATTGATTTTAACAAGAAACTCAAGAAATTCAAGGCATTTTAAGCCCTCATCAGCTCAGGTCAATTAATTCCTAGCCCACATTCTGCCTGGAAGATGATGTGCATAATGTGTGTCCCCAGACTGCTCACAGGCAGGAGGAAGGGAGGGGATGCTCATCCTTTGACAGCAGCAGGAAGCTGGAGAAGGAGAGAAGTGCTTGAGCAAGGTCACACACAGCCCCCTGGGCTGCCTTCTCCTTAAGCACAGGAACAGCCTCTCTCCCAGAGAGATCCCAGCTGGATTCTGAGGGGGGCTGGGACCAGTGTGTGCAAACTTCAGGAGGAACCCAAAGGTGCTGCTGTATTATTTGCAGGCAGGAAGTCTGGACCACGGTACCTTCTGCTTCAGAGAAGCAATTTCATTAACTGTAAGCAGAACATTCCTGACCCAGAGAGTTCCACCGAGGCCAGGAACCCTGAGGAACCCAGGAATCTCTCCTGTCTGCCCATCTGGCTGCAATGTCCTTCTCTTGTGTCCTGGCATTTCTCTGGGTCCCTACCCACACTGCAATGTAAGGGAATTACAGCCCTCAGAAGTCAGCTCATCCTCCAGAAATCAGGAGTTCCTCGGCTGAGCTGCAGGAATTCAGGGCAGCAAATTCTCTCCTCCCACCTCCCCTCTGCTGCTCAGACCACAGGTAGTGCTCAAGGTGCATCAGATGTATCTCACTGTATTTCTGGGGAAATGGGGAGGAGAAGAGGAGAAAGAAAATAACAACACCTCAAAGCCAAGTGTTTCTGCCATGACTTTAGAGCAGCTTTGTGACCAGCACTGTATAAAGTGCAATCAGTCACTGGATGCTTAAGTCACAAGCAAAGGAAGGGCACAGCTCATTGCTTTCATGTTCCAGCAGTTTCAGGAAGTTCATGTCAAGAATTCTTTGTCTGAAGCCCCACTCTCCTTGGCTGCCTGCCCCAGCAGATGCCAGCATACATCCTGCAGAGTGATGGGAGCAAAATATTTTCATCTCCACCCCAGAGGGAGAATGGAATTGTAAGACAGAGTCTGGCCCCAGCAGGAATCCAGACACAAGCAAAGATTGCAGCTGCTGGTTGTGGGCAAAGGCAAGGCCCTTGCCCCTCTGAGCTCTGTGCCAGCTCCAGATCTTGATCAGCCACCAAGGACCTCAGCATAGATCACAAGTGGCCAAGAACACCAGAGCCAGATGTTCTGATGTGGCTTCATGGAACCCTTTGGTCACATCTGGGGCCTCCAGCTCAGCAGAGTGAGTTGCTTCTGCTCAGCAGGACATGCCCATGTCCTGGGGAGTGACATTCTGGCAGCATCCTTCCTCCTGAGGGAGCCAGCTCCAGTGGGGAGCATCTGTGCCTGGCTGCAGCTACACAAGTGTTACCCA
The DNA here is from genome assembly GCA_013399895.1 of Serilophus lunatus. NCBI lineage: Eukaryota > Metazoa > Chordata > Aves > Passeriformes > Eurylaimidae > Serilophus > Serilophus lunatus. The sequence goes on from VXBA01000309.1 coordinate 23,882, forward strand.
CAGCCTCATGAGCAGCAGAAGCTTTTTCAGGGCTGGGGGACTGAAATCTCCCACCCTGCAGTGCCAAGGGCTGGTCTGTCTTTCAGCAGCTGTAAATGTAGTTTAAAGAAACACTCTATTTTTTTTTTCCCCACCCCTCCAATAAAAGGAAGCAAGAGGAGGAGAGCCAGGATGAAATGCTCTCACTGTCCCCTTGAGAGCAGCAAACCAGAGCTTTCTGCTCAGCCTGCAGCTGCTGTGAAGAGGAATGTTACTACTGCAAAGTGTTCCCAGAATCCACAGTGCTGGATAATACCCAACAGACAGAACTGGACTTCCCTTTTCCCCAAGTTTGAATCCAAAAGCCAGGCAGCTGGAGGTCCAGCTCTGCTCAGGAAACACAACCCAGTGGTGCTAAGGGCTGCTGGAACCCAGCCCCGTTTCTACATCCCAGAATTAAATTACCTCTTCACTGCCAATGCTTGAACTAAGGATGTTTAAAACCCACCATCACCAGCCCCAGCTGCATTGCTCTGACAAAAGGAAAATTCAACATCAAGATGTGCTTCAGGTAGAGCATGTGACAAGCTATAAAATGCTATAAAATTCTATAAGCTGCCCTGCTCTGAGCCTCTTTCAATACACTCTACTAGCCCAAAGAGCAAGATACAATGAATAGACCCATTCTCACACTAAGAGACCCAGAAAAGAACACAGTGAAGAGCAGAATCCTGTGTGATAAAGTGCACAAAGGCTGCCACTGAAACGAGGTGTAGGTGAAAGCTGTAATGTGATACAGAATAAATAGGAAACCCCCCTGGACCTGAGCAGTCAGGAAGGAATGTAGATTAACACAGAAGTGTCTCCTCCCTCTGTGCTGGCTCTGACTGCAGGAAGCCCTGGGTCCCTCCCAGGGCTCTCCCTCCCGGGAGCATCCTACAACACCCCTTACCTTCAGGATCTTGTGCTGGGAACTGAGGGCCCCATATCTGTTCATGGAATCTTGCTGGAAAGAAAAAGATTCAACAGTGCCATTAGATTGCAGAAAAACCCAGGGAGATGAACACACACAAGCACTTGTCCAACCACTGCAGCACCAGCAAGTCCCCTCTGCCCCTTCACACCAAGATGGGACTGGGGCCAGCCCACCAAGGTGACCAGCAGAACCTGCAGGGCTGGGAAAGGACCTTTTCAAACCAGCCAATTCTTTGCACTCTTAACCCACATTTAAAGTAGTTTCTCCCAGCCTGCAGCTCTTTCTCTAGGCCAGGCCCAGTGCTGAAGGAGCTCTGCACAGTGAACCCCCTCCCCAAAGGCTGAGCTCTCCTTGCAGCAGCAGAGCTGAGGCTGTCGCCCACACACAAAAATTGCACCATCTAACAACAAACTGGATCACAAGGCAATTGAGTGAGCCTAAAGCAAACTCTGTAACTGGCTGCAGCAGCCAAGCTGAGCTCAGCTGGCACGAAGCAGAGCAGCAGAGAGGGATTTGTGTGTGTGCACAGAGGGGTCTGTAGCAGTTCAAGGGCCACACTGAGCCCCTGTGTCCCCCGGGTACCACTGCTCACCAAGGCACCAACATCTCCCAGCAGGGATCAAAGTCACCACCCCTCTGTGCCCAAAGGCTTTGTCCCCACAGCAGCAGAGGCACCTGAGAGGGAATGTGCTGCAGCTTGTCCCAGGATGTGCAGGTTTGCCAACATTGCTGGGATCTGGGGGGGGGAGCTGAAAGCAGCACAGGACCTGCAAATCAACCTCCATGCAGAGATTCCTGCCAAACCCCCAGCTGGATTTATATGATAAATAGTCAATATAGAATGAACTATCACCAGCAAATGAGCACAATTGCAAGGGAGCTCTTGGCCATTAAAAAATGCAGATATTCATGCAGGAGTTTTTCTGTAACAGGCTGACATTCACCTACAGATGAATGGGCTAAAAGTGATTCCTCTTCTCCAGCATCTCATCAACAGATGCTCTGGGAAAGGAATAAAACCAGCCTTATAACCTAAGTGAATGTGACAGACTGATTCCCAGGGATGCATTTCTTCCTAACCCTCACTGAAGAGTCCTTTTCCCTGCTGAATGACAGGTCCACAGGCTACTGAAAATCATATGACAATCCCTGGAGACAGAAAACAATGGATATGCTTTTCCCCACACCAAACAGCCTTTCTTCTCCGTGTTCCCTGTGGTGTGCCTTGAATTCTGCTTCCCCAGGACTCTTCTGTACCACAGAGCAGCAATTCTCCCTCCAGACTGAAGCACAGGACTGCCTGCAACACCAGGAGCTGGGGATCACTCCTTGGCCATCACACATGGCAGGAGAGGCAGAACAGCTCGAGCACTGCACAGCCTTTCCCTCAGATGAAGTAAATCCTCACACAGCAGCAGCCTTGCCCTGTGCAGTCAGCCAAAGTTCATCTTGTACCATGCACATACACAGCTTTCCAGGCAGCCTTCACGTGCCCTCCAGGCAGCAGCACCAGCCTCACCACCCCGGTGGTACTGGGAAAATATTTGCCATCATTACACACACTCTGAGAGATAAACCTCACCTACCTTCTCCTTGTTGAGAGCTTCCTGAGCTTCTAGCTTATACACTAGAAAATCTGGAAATGGAAGAAAAGGCAATTTAGTGGGCTGGGATTTAACAAGGATCTGGTTTATGCTTCGGGGGGAGGGAGGGAAGAAGGAAATCAGCCCCTTGCTGAGCAAAAAGGCTGCGAGCCAACAAGCTGGAATGCAGATGCTGCTAGGAGGCCACTCAATGCCCTTGGAAAGATGGGAGTGCTTTCCATGAGAGCTGTCCACCCAGCCAGGCTGGCCCAAATATCCCTCCTTTCCCACTCTGTAGGCAAGTGCATCGGTGGTTTCCTACTTCAGCACCCAAACAGCCACAGTTTGAGTCACTGAGGCTGCATTAGTTTCTGGGGTGCTCTGAAATGAAAGAAGACTTTGGAAAAGAGAAACCAAAGCTTCCATGAGACCAAAAGGAACTAATCTGCAGGTCTCACCTTCTTGAAATGGGAGGGTCCCATGGCAAGATAAGGTGTATTACTGTGCTCCCTAATTTTCTGTCTGTCCCCACCAAATAAATTGAAGAGGTGGCAGAAATTCAGCTTCTCCCTCAGCAATGCAGCCAAACCTGGATGGGCTCTGTCAGCACTCCCAGGAACACAGGGCATGTCAGAGTAAGGAGCAGTGCTGTTACTCCACATACCACTTCTGAACATAAAAAACAAGCTGTTAAGTTGCCAGCAACAATCAGGTGCAGATGGGCCTGACACCCAAGCACAGCACTGTGCTGGAAGGCACACGAGCTATCTGCTGGCTTTCTGTTTCATGCTGTAATTCATGCTCTTAAAATATCCTGCATGTTTATATCTACTTGTGTACATGAGCCCTAAAGGATCTGACAGTCTGTACTGTCCATGTGCTGGGGGGGGCACTGGTGTTGATATCATTAAGCACTTGCAGAGCTCAGCATCTTCAAATCACTTTTCTAAGGAAGTTGACATATTTCCAAGGAAGCAACATGTTCCAGTGCCAGGTTTAGCCACCACTTAAAGTGCTCAAACACCACATTGTGGGGACTGTTACTCACAGATTGCACTGAGCACATACGTAGGAGTATGAGAGAACACAACCCCCCTCCAGCACCTTCTGCCCATGGGCAGTGAACACAGGAGTTCACTGTGCAGCCCAGGGCTGAGTCTCACCTGGGGGCACTCAGGGGCACCCACACATGGCCCTGGGGGCAGAAAACACTCTGGGTACAGCACACAGCTCCCCCCCAGGACAGGAGGGTGTCCCCACTGCTGGGACATCCCTGCAAGAGACTCACCTTCCTTTGTCTTCTTGTGCTCCCCTCTCTCCTTCTGCAGGGATCTTTCCAGCCTGGACCTGTGCTCATACACCACTAGGGAGGCAGAGAGAGAAGAACGTGGCATAAACCTCACATTTCTTCCCACATATCTGTTCTCCTGCCTGGAGCAGGGAGAGCACAGCAGGTAAACACTGTGGATATTCCCAATATAACACACCAGTCTCAGCCTGGGAGCATTTGCACTCAGGTTTTGCTTTGGAGCCCAAGTTGTGATGCCCAAGAGCTGCTTTAGTGGCCAAGGGCTAAACCTTGTGAGCCAAGTGCCCTGCCAGGCTCAAGGCAGCCAGAGCCTTCCATGTCACCCGTGTCAAGGCATCAGCATGTGTAGGACAGACATTTTCTGCCTTTCCACCACCCAACCCTTGACTGGCCCTCAGGCAACTGAGGAAACAGAGCCAAGCAGCTCCCTGTCCCACTGCACACAAAACAGCACCTGCACTGTGCACAGGAGCAGAGGAGAGGGAGGGATGAGGCTGCTTCATACAGCAACCACGTGGCAAATCAAAGCACCATGGAAACTTCCTGATGGATGGTGATTTTAATCCACTCTGATGCCTGAGTGCAAACCAAGAGCTCTCCCTGAGCCACAGCACTTGGCTGTTAACAGGCTCCTCATCCCTTTGGCACAGAGAGCCACTGTGCCAGAACAGCACTGGGCAGCAGGTCAGAGGGCAGAGGTGATAAAAGAAGCCTGCTTCCACAGCCAAGATCCCTCCAGAGCCAAGACCTTTGAGGGCAAGTCGTGCCATAACACACAGTGTCCAGGAAAATGAACTAAGTGGGGTGATGTTTTCATGCATAAAACAAGTGCTAATCCATTCCTTGTTGCAGTCTTGCCAAGCCAAGAGCCCCAAGCCACACGTGCTCTCACCCTAAGTGGATCCATAGAGCCTGCCAGCTCCACTCGGGTCATTATGGAGCAGCAAAGCTCACCTAACTCCTGTCTTTTTTGTCCTCCTTTGGGGATCAGGATGGACCAGTCAGGAATTCCCACTGTCACCAGCCATGCTGTCTCCATCCCTCTCTCTGTTACCTCCCTAGATAACACAGACAGACATCCCAGTGGGGAAGATGCTTCCCCTGGGCTGGGCCACTCCATTAAGATTTTCCTCTGGAGGGAGGAAACGACCACATCCTTCAAACCATTACACCAGAAGTACATGGTTTCTATCTGGAAGGATGTTTCCCCTGTGGAACACACTGCTAAACCCATCACTGCAGCTGTCCAAGTGTTACTTCATGACAGCTTTATTTTTAGAAGCACTTTTCCCAACAGACTACTCAGATGTCACCCTGAGGGCTTCCCCAGCTGAGCACACGAGAGACCATGAGTGCTTCTTCACTGCATGCTCAAGTCTTGTTCAAGAAATTTGTCATCTTGAGAACATCAGCCACTTCCCAAAGGATTCGTGAGCTCTGGGCACTCATGTTGCTGCCAGAAGCATCTCACTTTCTTGCAGTCTTATCCAGCAGAGCTCCTGAGGACAAGTCTTTGATGTGGTGGGAACCTCACACCACCAATGAAAAGCATCTGTAGCAATAGGCTTGTGCCAACACCCACAGCCCCAGATCCTAATGCTCCATCCCAGAGCAGAGGAGGCTTCAGGAACAGCTCCACATCACAGGCTGTTTATTCAGAATGCTAGAACACAAAATCCAGCTCTCCTGACCCTTTTTTTAAGAAGTCAGATGAACTGAAGTAACCTCCAGTGACTAGAAAAGCAAATTGTAATCTCTCCTGCCATTCTTCAGAGCCCAGAGAAGGTGGGCTCAGCTTTACACAGAGCACTGCACACTGCAGTGTCTCTACTCTCGGGGCAGTCCCACTCAGGACCAGCAGTTGGCCTTAGATGACCAGAGTGAGTCCCTTCCAACTCAGGATATTCCATCGTTCTGTTCTCTTTGTGGTGGAACAGAGCAACAACTCATCCAAGCAAACTGGCCCTGCCCAGCCCCAGAGGCCAGGCAGCCAGGAAGTCTTTCAACAATTTGCTACTGCAAGGGAGAATGGAGGGTGGCCAGTGCCTAAATCCAGGCTGGAATTCGGCCAGAACTCGGCACCGAGGCACCGTCACCTGCTGCCAAATGAGCCAAAATGCAGAATTTGAGCTGCTAAAACAATGAAAACCCTTGCAGTGCCTCGCTGAAAAGACAGAATTAGGTGCAGAAGACGCAGGAATTAAAGTCATGCAACACGTGAGCACAGGGCAGGGACAGAGCCCAGAGCCCCAGCTCCCCACTGCCACATGTTCAGACCCAAAGCACTGCGTGCAGACCGACAGCAGCACCAGAGCCACGGCCAGATGTGCCAGACACCCCTGCACTGCGAGGCTCCCCTCTGCCACTCACCGGGCTTCTCCCACCAGCCAAATCCGAAAAGAAGCCTTGCCTTTGTTAAAATTGTTGGACAAGTAAGTGTCTTCTCAAAATAAGAGAGGGTAGCCATGGCAACAACTGTATTTAGGAAAGGGAGGACTGACAGGGGGTGAGAAACCCCAGCAACAGGCGACAGCTCTGCCATTCAAACATATTTGGGTGGAAAAAACATGAGCCTGGCTCAATTGTTGGCTTGGGCCTGTTGTTGCCAAAAGTGGGGTTCCCTGAGGCTACTGTCATCTTATTCTCTGAAGAACCAGCCCCTCTCCCCAAGAGGAGCAAGTGATGCTGACACACCAGAAAGGAATCTGGGTTAACCTGTGCCAGGATGCCAGTGGAAATCCTGGCTGGGATTGAGCAGCACACCAGGAGCTGCAGGTGTTTGGCTGCCTCAGAATAAGAAAGGATGGGAAGAAGCCATAGCAGTGAACCTAAGCACACATTAGATCAACTTCCGAGATTGATTGTTCTTTTAGAGCACCTTTCCTTGGGAGGAACACCCCCCCCACTCAGGAGCAGGAACACACAGCCCTGGGCACAAGCAGCCCCCGCAGGATTCACATTTGCACCCACAACGCTGCACACAAAACCACCAGAGAAGATTTAACCCGGAAAGGTACAAATGTTGAGTCCCAGAGCTGCAGAATTCCCCGGCAGTCCAGGCTCTAGACACAGTAGCCCTGGGTTTGTCCCCGAAGGTCACGAGCGACACCCTGTACTTGATTTTACCTGAGAAGGAGCTCCAGAAGGAACACTGTGATCTAAACCGACTTGTCGGGGGGGAAGGGTTAAATCAATCTCTTGGCCTCGAGTAGAACCAAGCGAACAATATTCTGTCCACATAAAATCCGTCCTGCGGGAGCTCAGGGCCCAGCCCGTCCCCCCGCATTACACGCCCCGCTGCTGCCTCCCCGGGGTGCACTCCCGGCCAAGCTCTCCACAGGGGCTCAGCGAACCGCGGGGCTCCAGCCCAGGGCAGCTGCTGCAGAGGCGGCTGTGGCAGCAGCGCTGAGGCCGCAGGACGGGCCGGGAGGTGAGAGCTGCCGGCCGCCCCCGCTGGGCTGAAGTGCCGGTTTCCCACTCAGGGCAAGTGAGGAGGGAAAGGGGGAGGAGGGATCCCCGCACGGGGTTTGCCTCTTGCCAGAGGAGCCAAGTGCTGCTCAGCGGGCTCAGAAAAGCCAATTCTCTTCCTCCTCCTGCCCCGTTTTTAGGGAGCTGTGTGCTGCAGCATCCACCAGTCCCAAACGTGCTGGTAAGACTTTTCTAGGCACGGATCAGCCTCCTGAGGAGAAGACGGGCTTGTTTCCTCGCAGAGGCGATGGACAGTGTGGCAACAAACTTTACTAAGGATCCCTTCCCTCTCTGTTCGCTTTTCAGACAGAGACGAGGCAGAGAGTGGAGCCACATCCCGGAGCCTGCCCCGTCAGCCCCCGCCAGCCCTGTCTGCATTTTTCCTGCTCCACGTTTACAGTGACAGAGGTTTTAGTTTTTGCAGCCAAAGGGAGAAGAAATGGAATCGACACGACCCAGCTGCAGCCGCCGACCCAACAGCTCTGCTCCCCTTGCTGCGAGCAGCGGTTCAGACTCGGGGCTCTTCTGATTCCAGACAGAAAAACAGGCGCAACATCTCGGAGCTCTTTAAAGCCGAGAGCGCCCTGGGTTTGGCTGGGCACCAAAGCCCCCAGCAGGTCGTGTTGGAGCGAGGGGACTTGAGGCGGAGCGTGCACACACACAGAGCAGGTCACTCACCTTGGAGCTGGGCTGACAGCGCTTCCTGCTGCTCTTTGTATTTCTGGGCCAGGGCTTCTGCGCTCCGCACCTTGTGCTGCAAGTGGCTGTAGAGGAAAACCGCGGAGCCCAAGCTCGCCACGGTGACCAGGCAGAAGGCGGTCTGCAGGAGCCCCTTCTGCCTCCTGGAGCACATCCCAGTGCCCATGCTGGGGCCGGGGCACAGCAGCGATGCGGCGCTGCCTCGCCGGCGCTGCTAAACCATCCGCTTAGTTTTGCCCAACGGCCCCTTTCCTCCGCAAATCCGCAGATCCCTCTGGGCCCGAGTGTCGCCTTCGCTCCTTCCCACAGCCCTCAGAGCAGCGGGAGAGGCTCCAGCCGCGCGTTATTCCCGCTTGTCCATCGGGGAGCGGCGCGGCTCCGGGCCCGTGTCCGGCGGGAGCATCCTCCGGGAGCGGGGGGCGGCTGCGGGGCCGGGGCCGAGGGCAGGCGGCGGAGGGGAGGGAGCAGGAGCAGCAGGAGAAGGAGGAAAACTTTTGCTTCCCATGTGCTGCAGCGGAGGAGGGGGCGGGGAGGGGGTACCGCCGCCTTTGGCTCTTCCCACCTCCCCCGCCGGAGCCCCGACCGGAAAAAATAACCCGGCGGGAGGAAAAGCCTTCGGCTCCCGCTCCC